>JAVQJD010102844.1:0-51549 GCA_036023655.1 Nannoperca australis | reverse complement strand
GACAGCTGTGCTGTGGCTGTATATCAGTAATAATACAGGGGGAAAAATAAGTTAAATATATCCTCAAGCACTTTTGCTGTTCTGTCATTTATTTCTGAGTCAGTATATATATATATATATATATATACCGTGTGTGTGTGTGTGTGTGTGTGTGTGTGTGTGTGTGTGTGTGTGAGAGAGAGAGAGAGAGTCTAAAAGCCTTTGCCCCCTCTAACAGGAGAATCTGCAGACGCTAGGGGCCGAGATCGAGAGGCTCATAAAACAGCAGAGAGATCCTGAGGATGGAGTGAGGAGGATGTGATGCAACCGCAGGGAAGAGAGAATGAAGGACCATGAACTAGTCGAGGGATCTTTAACCCACCATTTTTGAAGAAACAGCATATATATATATATATATATATATATATATATATATATAAAAACACAAACATACACACACACACTCATTCTCCCAACATTGGAGGACCTCTTGAACTTTTGTTTGGTGAATGTGTCTGAACTTACTTGAACTGTCATTATTCCATCCAACTCCGTTCCCTCCGGCACAACAAATCTTCCTCCGGCTAACGTCCGTCTCCCCCTGAGCCCTCCCAAGATAAAGATAAAACTCTTCGGGAGAGTTTCTCCTTCGAGCTTGAAACTCTGACCGCCATGTAAAGTAACTGACTCAAGATACCATAATTACGAATGTATAGCAAATTCTACCTGGGGAAATGGTAAAAAACAAACATGAAACGACCCCCTAACCCATCCTGTAAACAAAGCAACTCGCAGCTCTTTCCACCATACAGTAAGTAAACAGAGGTGAGATGATCATCGCCCAGCATGCTCTCCACTTGTCTCCTGACGTTCCGTCTGCCAATAAACCAAATGTATTTCTGAAAGACTGCATCTTCAGCCCGCCTGCCCGCCGCACTCCACGTGAGAAGCAAACGTGCAAAATAGATCGGCCCCGGCTTGTTGGGGACCGTGCGTGCCATTTTTCCCCATCAGATTTTGCGTCTGCACAGCACTTAACAAACCAAGCTGGTGATGCAAGGTGCTAGACTCAAAGTAGCAGACTGTGTCGAAGCAGCCAACATGAAGCGTTGAAGTATCCTAATGTTAAGCTGTGTAAACCTGAAGAAAATCTATGGCAAATATAATATCATGTTAAGGTGGAAATGTAGAGTTGGTCTTTGGTTTAGCCATTTTGAATGTGATTTTTTTATTTATTTTCATTTTTGTTTTGTATGTCTGGATATCTATTTTAGCATTTTCACTTAGACAGCTTTCTTTTAGAAGGTTTGGTCCTTTCTCTTGATTTAAATCGGTGAATACCGTGAACACTTTGGCTTTTCACTGTGATCTTTTTATTCGTACCAACTAGCAACAATTTCTCTTGATCGGACATGAGAGTCTAAAGATGTGTATGTTTCAGCTTCCCTAAAAGTGGTTTGTTAGCAACATCATCATTCCTCGTCTCAGACAGACATGCGATCAGCTTGTAGGAACTTTCTTTGCACCGTGTGCACAATACGATCTAGTAGTGGGGGGGGTACAAAAATGTTAATGTTAAGGTATTCCACACTCCTTTTTTTCCCTTTTCTTTTCTTTGTAGTGTCACTGAGTCCGTCGAGGTAAATCAAGTGTAGAGGAATCAGAGGGAGCACATTAGATCTGTAGCTGTAGCTCAGGAAAGCCAACAGAACCTACAGAAATATCTCCAGGGACAAAGTGCAATGCTGTTCCTTTCATTGATTTCCTTCTTCCTTTTGTTTTTTTTTTTGTTCTGAATGCTGTTAACGCGTCCGTTTATATCCGTCTGGTTTTTTTTAATGCTTGTGTACGTGCTACATGCGTCCATGCAGGTGTTTGAATATTCAAGTGTCCACATTGTGGGTGTGAGCGCGTGGCTGCAAGTGTGCCTTCTTAACCTCTCGAGCTTTTGTGTTTACACCGTGTGTACATGCTTCGGCTGCTTCTAGGCTTTTACTAGACTGACCATGAGGTTTGTTCCATCCAGACAGGTAAACATGATTTGCATTTTGACCAGAGTGAGTCTCTCTCTCTCTCTCTCTCTCTCTCTCTCGCTCGCTCTCTCTCTCTCTCTCTCTCTCTCTCTCTCTCTCTCTCTCTCGCTCTCGCTCTCGCTCTCGCTCTCGCTCTCGCTCTCGCTCTCGCACTCACTCACTCACTCACTCACTCACTCACTCACTCACACACTCACACACTCACACACTCACACACTCACTCACACACTCACACACTCACACACACACACACACCTGAAGCTCAGTACTCCTGAGCCATACACAGTAATGCTTCCGTATCTCATTCACAGCTGTTTAATCTATCGTACAAACACACAGGATGAAGGCTGTAGAGCTAGTTTGATTCAACAATACTAAAGTTTCTTTGGTCTTTATTTGATCTGATTGAGGCTGTCACAAAAGATAAGCCCCCCACCCCCATCCCCTATCAGAATCAGGCTTATATGGGTCATGAATGGTTATAGGCAGATGCCCTTCCCGTACACCCCGAGGCTGTGTTGAAATGGCTCACTATGTGAATAGAGATGAAAGTTTCCAGGATTGAGGTCATGGAGTCCTTAAAGCCTCCCTGTTGCTGCAGTAGGTGCTCGCTGTTTGATCTGCCTTTCCATCCAGTCTGATTTCTTTGCAACAAGAGATCAGTGTTTAAACATACAGACGGCAAACCTGAAGATTACAGCTTGATTATCCTTGATGGTCACTTTTTAAACTCCAAAAGGTTCAGTGAGGTTTATCACTACATTTCGGTTTCTTTTCTCCATCAAGCCAGTTGATCATTTCAAAAATGGATTCATCCAGATGTTTTCGTGCATCTTAAACAATGCTGCTGAATCTGTGAAAACCATAGTAGTTGTGTTGCAGTTTGTTTCTTGTACAGAAGTAAAATACAACCTATGCAAAACCCAAATGCATAGGATTTGCTAATTCATTCTTATAGCTAATACGCTGCTTCGGATTTGGTCACAGTGTGTCACAGACCTTACGCGTTTCCACAGCCTTGAAATGAAGCCATGCTGCAGCGGCATTGTGTGGATGAATAAGTACAACCTCCTGTTTCGCTACATTAATATGAAGAAATTGTGTTCAGTATGTGTGAGTGTCAAAATGAGAAGTGTATCATTTTTTCTGTTTTCTTCCTGCAGTGCAATGATTCCCCCTGCTGTTTTGTGGAATATCCAAAATGTGATTATAATATACATTTGTAAATATGTCATTCTGTAAAATGATGAGATGTTTTTAAAATACTGATTATGGATTATGTTTGTGTATATATGGTGTTTCCAGGGAATAAAAAGAGACAAGTCTTAACTTTCTCTTGAATGTTCCACAGCGGTCTTGTCTCATGTTTCTTCTTTGCCATAAAGAGAAAAAGGGACATTTTGCGCACAGATAACCTCTCACACAGTGACTCTGTAAGAGGCAGCTTTAAGTCCCACTTCAAAAGCGGCAGTGTCAGCAGTGCTGGAGGTCATGCACATCGCAGCGTCACTGTCAGTCAAACCAGGCAGCGTTTCAAATCATTTTAAACCCAACACAATGGAAATACTCCCACAAACACAAAACAAGCCAAGGGTGAACATTCCTGCAAAGCCTGTCATTGTACTGCAACTGAAAGCATCATTCTTGTGTAAGTGGCCGAGTTTATTAAGAGCACTAGATTTGGAATTTATGAAATGCTAGAAAATGGTGAAAAAAATGAATATAAGTCTCACATCTCACATTTGGGAAGTTGGAACTACTTAAAGGGTAACATTCTTAAAATGTTGAAAATACAAGTCTGTTTGCAGATCTTGCGGAGTACTACTCCATATGTATAAAAAAAATTTTAAAAAAAATAAAAATTTTAAAATGGCTTTTGTGGCTCCACAGGGAGTTGCCTCAAGTGATGTCACTTAAGTCAACATTGGTTGGGTTTGAAGACTAAAAGTTTGAGTGCGAAACGTGAGCTTACCAGACCTGTAGCCCGCTCCTCATCTCTGCTTGATGCTACATTAGCTGCCACAAGCATAACGCACCCGAATCTCCGACTGAAATGTTGGAAGTTGAGTTGCATTGTGGGCAATGTAGGCGCCACAAGGAAGAATGAGTGTAATTAAATAGACGATTTCTCTGGTTCTGCAGCATCGATTTTGATCATTTAAAAAAAAATCTGTCCATCTTCAATCTGACTGTTGGAGGAGTGCAATGCTAAGTTGGTGCCGTACAGTAAAAGTGACTCAAAAGATGAATCTATGATCAAAATAGTTAATATTTATAGTTATAATTAGATCAATTAGTGACTCAACTAATTGTTTAATCTCTAGTTGACATGGAGAATCTTGTGCAATCACCATGTCCTTACTTTTGGATCAGAACCACAGTTAAAAAAAGCCGTTTTATTGAACAGTATCCTTAGTCACTCTGCCAATCTGTACACATCAAAATTGAACATCTTGCATGAGCTTTCTCTGTTGTTTGTTCCCACGCATGCACATGTGCGGACATTGAAAAACACCTACAGACCAACTGATCAACTGATTGCATCTGCCATCAAAATAATAGACCACTTAGCAGGAAAAAAAGACATTCGCTTCCTTGAACATTCCCAGAAATTTCCCATTTTCTCTGCAGGAACAGCGGCACATGGCAGGGTCAAATATCCAATTCAGGACAATGATTACTGACAGGCTATTTTAAGCTCACTGATAATGGATCCTCCTCCTATCAGCTTAGATGACCACGTTTGAAATCATAAAGCATTGCCCGTGTCCTTTAGACAAGTTGCAACCATGACAGTAGCTCTCAAGGTGTAGAGATAACAAGTCTGTCCTGTCCTTGTCAGACTATTCTTTGTTTACTATGTTCCATCCCAACAAAGACACAGTTACAGCTGCAACATTAAGATAAAAAATATTCAAATATGAATGAGTCTCTATAATGAGCATTATTACAGTCCACTTATGACTTAACTTCAGTGATAATGTTATTCAGTGTACAAAAATAGAACATTTTAATTGGAAATATTCATGTATCCATCTAGTCTATTCCATTAGAAAAATCTGCCCTCTTGAGTGTGGAAGGGCTCAGTAATGCTTTGATTGTATGCCACTCTCGTGTTCTGCCTCCTCAGACGCTTCAATGGAAATCGAGAGGATTCATTTTCTCCAGCAGCGCTGCAGTAAGTTAACAAACTAAACTTTGGTCATGTTCAATCAGATTTGTAATTCATAAAAAAAGTGCAGAGCTGCAGGTTTCAGCAGAGAACAGAGATGTGAGTGGAGTCATGAATGAAATGTATGTTCTCCCCTTACTTACATAACGTGCACCCACGAGTTACAACATATGTCTGGATATTGTCTTCTGTGTCTTTACCCTGGAGGCAGAGAAGAGTCAAAGTCTTGGGTTCTGAGTGCAAAGAGTCAGCAAGACAGGGCCTTGAGAGAAATGAAGGTGTTTCACTTTAGTACTCCCATTTAATGGTACTTAACAGTTCTATTTCTCTACATTTCTGATGGATATATTGTTCTTTTTACTCCACTACAGCTGTACTGTAGCTTCAGTTTTCAGATTAAGATATTACAGATTACTCCAAGATATTGGAGAATAATAATTTGTCTAACAGAACTATGTCTATGCCAGGACCCTTCAGATTTATTGTGTGACCCTTTGGAGGGGCCAGACCTCCAGGTTGGAAACTAAACTACTAACTGTTTAAGTAGTTAGAAATAACAACCTCGTCTAGTTACAACAGTAAATTTAGTTCTTATACCTCCTGCATGTAAGGAGTTTTTTTACATTTTGGTACTTTTACTTAAGTAAAGGATTTATTCCACCACTTTTGCTGCGTCTTCTTGATAAGGCAGTCTAAAGCTGCAGGACGTTGAAGTGGCCGGCAGAGGTTCAGATGAACAATAGAGGAGCTGATGAGGGCTTGGGGATCTAATGCAACTGTGATGTTTTACTGGCCTTTACTGTGAAGGGTAAAAAAAAAAAAACAGTCAGTTGGCGCTCCTGCAAAAGGGCATTTTTTCTCTTTTAGACTTGGGTTGGCCTCTCAGTGGTCTTTGAACACTCCGTGAGGCCACTCATCATGGGCGTGCGTGTCCACCTCTTGAACCCCAATGTTATTGTTAAAGACTGTTAATCCAGCCAGTGTTGTTCTTTAAAATAAAGAGGCTTTCAAAAGGATTATGGGCTGCAAAAAGACTTAACGGCAAACATCTGTCTCTAAACCTGCTTGCATGTGTGATGATGGGGGTCAGATCTCTGCAAGCTGGCTGAAAAGAAGATAACTCGCCAATTATCTGTACAGCACATGCCTTGCTCTTTCATCAATAGGTTAGAGACGCAGGGGTTTCGAAGTGGAGTCAATAACAATGCTAGCTTACATTTTGTATAATGCACTTTTCTTTGTTTACATGCTGAGACTTAGATGAGAAAATCGATAACACAAATCTGTCCATTTAAAGAGGTTCGCTTAGCTAGAGGGAAACAGCTAGCCTGCCTCTGTTCAAAGGTGGGAAAAAACTAGGAAGTCACTGCATGTGCTAAAGAAATAATCTGGCACATAACCCTTTACGGATTTCTCTACGGATAAAACATTGTTAATTGGTGAGCTTTAGAGAAATGCTGGTAGACGGATTTTGTTACCTTTGGACAAAGCCAGACTAGCTGTTTCCACCTGTTTCCAGCCTTTAAGCTTCTAACTTGGAGTGAGGAAACCAGTGAGCCAATGAGAAAATATAGAGGAAGACTGCACATCCAGCTGTACCTGTCTGGTTTGCTCACCATCAGAGCTGCATTTTTAAGAAGGTGCTAAACAACACTACAAACAACATGCAAAAAGGAGTGTGTGTGTGTTGGACCCTCATGAGAGAAACCTGTGCACTACTCAGTGTGCAAATCAAAACACTCAGGGCTGATCTGACTTGCTTTGCAATGCATGCATGTCTTCATTCACAGTCAAATTCCACAACCTACATCAAAGTAGTGTTTCCCTCCAAGATGCCAGGCTACGATCTGGCACCAGTCTTTGTTGGAAAGTCAGTTCTTCAAATCTAAGGCAACTATAAGTTTCCTTGTCCAAATTTGATACACAATCTGACCCCAGTTTAGTAATCATGGGAAGGTTTTACTTACTCAAAAATTGACCTAAGCTCGATTGTTTCTAAAAGGAGTTCTGTAGTCATGAGTTTGCGACGCTTATTAGTTCATATTTCATACATTTAGTACAGTATCAGTTTACATTATAAAGGCTGAATACAAATGCTCAACATGACTGACCACATTCGCCAAATCTTTACATAAGCCACAATAAAAGCAAGCCAAAGAACAGCAGATGGGGACCGCTAAGTGCCAGGTTCACATGGGAACCCAGACAGATGGACACATGAAGCGTAGCACCTCCGTTGGCACCACACCTCAACACTCGCTGCGTGATTTAGAGTGCAAAAAATCAAAGGGGAGCTACAAGGCATTTAACTGCCGATGGAGGTTGAGTTTTATCAATGTTTTGCACCAGAGGCTTGTGCCAGCTACAACTTAATGCTTGTCACTTATATTGTCCATTCATAAATAGGATTTAGAATATAGTTTCCCTATTGGCTGTAGTTCTCTGGTAGGGTTAACAGGCTAACAAAAATAGATGTTTTACACACACACACACCTATGTACAGTATAATACTGTTGTTAACTACACGTCAGTTACAATTTGATGCCGACAAACAAAATACTTGAAATTATTGAAAAGTGGAAAGTGGGGTGCAAAAGGTACACTTTTATGCTGCCACAGCATGGATTAACATATCTGCTGGGATCTGATAAGGTTGTAATCATGAGCAATCAGCAGTAATTATCTCCAGGTGCTGACATTTCTGGTTTTCAAAAATGTTTTGTTTTTCTTAGTCTCGGGTTTGGAATATCCTCCCTTCTAGCCACCCTCTGAAGAAAATGACAGTATTTGCAGGGTATGTTACAGCAGTATGTTTCATTATTGTGTTTATTTGTTGGATCTCTGCTGCAATTAGCTGAATTACTCATCTCTGTTGTCCGTATCCTATTAAGTCTTTGGTCATCCAAAGGAGCTCAATGAGTGTCATGTTTCATGTAAGTCCCCTTCAACTGAATTTGATTCACAGTGTTGTTTTCTTTGTACACAGCAAGTCATTACTTAAAGGCTCGTCAAATGAAAAATTTGTTATGAAGCAAATGTGTCCCAGCATCAATATCACAGTAGCGTTTGGTAAAAGATAAGATGATTAAGATTCACAAAGCAGTCCCATAGTCTGAATGTTTTTAATTCTCTTTGATGATTATGTGTTTGTGTTGGTCTTTAATTAAGTACAGATGGCAGTAGGAGGTGGTTGGCAGAGACAATATCCATGATCTGGACGAGAGGAGGTTCAGTCCATGTAATAACTGTATGAATCCTCACATCTGTCGCCTGAGAGGATCTGTAACATCTCCAGACACTCCTTTAAAGTTTCAGTGCAGTGTGGATGTGGTGACTTTGAGAGGCCATGAAAACTGTCTTACTTTATTCTGCTGTGAAACCATGTTTGAATTTGTTTATGGGTGCATTAACATGGGAAAATGGACATTTAATGGGGAGTGATTGCACCTTGAGAATGGAATTGAGAATAGAATTCTCTGCACAAATAAAACAGAATTAAAGGAACAGTTCCACATTTAGGGAAAAACACTTTGACTCTCTTGCCGAGAGTTAGATGAGAAGAGTGATGCCACTCTCACATCTGTGCAGTAATGAAAGCTGGAGCCTGTTAGCTTAGCTTAGCATAAAGGCTAGAAAGCCCGGCTCTGTTCAAAGATAACAAAATCCGCCTTCTATTTCTTGGCCATCGCAGTAACTTCTTGGAGTCGTCACTGGTTGCCTGGCAACTGCTCCCAGCCAAGAAATAGTCCAGTACAGAACCCCATTGTAAAACAGCTTATTGTCATTTTTGTACCCCAGTTTTTGGGTGGATAAAACAAACGAGATATAAAATACAAATGCAATACTTTTTTGGGGGCAACGCACTTAATCACTTTCTTGCCAAGAGTAACCTGAGAAGCCTGATACCACTCTCTTGTCTCTACATTAAATATGAACCTACAGCCAGCAGTTGATTAGCTTAGCTTAGCATAGAAAAAGGGCTCTGTGCGAAGGTGACAACAAATGCTTACTATTTCGGGAACAGTAACTTCCTGATTTAAGTCTTTATGCTAATTGTTGTTAATCTTCTCATCGAAAGCAAATAAGCAGACTTAAATAATATGAAGCAAAATAACGAACTCTTCCTGAAACATTTAGGAATAGTAAGATTTTAATGGAGGAAATGCTTGCACCTTTGGTTGCATGTGGTTTTGTAAACTGTTCCCATATTCCTCAGACAATAAATAAATATGAGCATGTTTTAATATCCAAAATATAGAAATATTATTCAGTGTCAGTGCAACATTGAACATATTTCTTGGCCTATAATAGTTAAAGAAATGTTTAGTAAACTTGATCGAATACTGCACCGGGGGTAAATCACAGTGCCGTCATATTTCTCCAAATAAATAAATAAACAGTAACCGCTGTTTCCAAAGAAGTCATGTTATCAATTTATCATCTCTGACTTGGAGCGGCCAAAATGTCTACTAAATCACATGCAATTTGAAACAATTATTCTTCAGCTGATTAGCTTCTCCATCTGTGAGCCCACTGCTAATCTGCCCAAACACTAACTTTCTGCCAAACAAACCATGCTTAATAATGAAGTGGGTCTTTGCCAAGAGGCCATCAATGATACTGGCAGCACTGGTGCTGTTTTTTTCTTTTTTAAATGCTGGGTCTCATTCACACACATTAGTTTAGCGAATCACATCTAAACAATGCTCATCAGCCAAAACAGCTGAGCTCAGTTCCATTCAGTTTTCCGGGTCTAATTGAAATGTGCGGCTCGACCCATCTGGGAGAGCATCATTAGCCAAACACATCATGCTAATGCATTTTAAAGACGTCCAGCTTAAGGGCTAATTAATATTCCCTAGAAAGAATTGAAAATCTCTTCTATGAGAGCTTCTTCATAACACCAGCTGTCATGATATTTATTAAAAAACTTTCTGTAGACTTTCAGAGGGAGGCCCACAATCAAAGAGTATATTCAAAGAGACTGTATGCAGTTGAGTTAAAAAAAAACTAAACATTTGGGTTTATTTGGATTTTAGACCACTGCAGGTTTGACAAAGTACAGGTAAATAATGATAAACCAAAAGATTTTGGACAAGAAAACTTTTGATAAATGTGCCAGTGAACGCTACTGTACTGTAACTTGTGTCACTACACTGATTCCACGCATGAAGTTAAATTCACTCGACATGATTACTACTCAACCTGTGAAAACGATGTTCTTTGTGGTTGTGAGGGAAGTTATAAAAGTCTAAAACAATAATCCTGATGACATATTGTCTCTGCCTAATGAAAGCTGTTATCAAGTTGCATCATGGGACATGTTTTTGTTTATATAATCTATACCAGGGACAATAAGTCTGGCTATTTTGGCCTCTGCTGCACAGATTTTGACCATTGTTTTTTTTAAAGTATGTCGCTTATCAGTCCACGTTCAGGTTAGCAGAATTAGGTCCTTTAAAGTTTAAAAATAGTGCATTGGCTTGGAATGTTGAAAATCACAGTCACATGGAAGTTATGACAACCATGTCAAAGCACACTTTGTTCCTCCAGTAGTCCAATTTAATTTAAATGTGAAATAGCAACAATGCTTTTTAACATTTTCATATATATATATATATATATATGTGTGTGTGTGTTGTTGCAACATTTTAAATAACAGAAGAAAAAAAATTCCAACCATAATCCAGTTGTTTTAGTGTTCAATTAAAAAAATGCAGATGCACTGTATGAATGGACCTTTATCATGGCATGGCTGAGGTTAAAGTAGGTTAAACATGTAAACACTACATCATATATTCATGGCTTATCTCTCCACAGAGGCCAATCAGATTCCAGTTGCCCTCAGCAGTCCCAACCAGCACGGAGGCATTTAACATCACAAATCAATGTCGCGGTGTTAAAAACACAAATTTGCTCAAGGTTTCATTTTCATCCACGCAAATGATTTGTGAATGAAGTGGGGTATTCTCCTCCAGCATTTCTAATGATTACTGTAGCTTGGTGTGGGGTAAAAGCAACGCCAGCAAACTTTAAATCATTAATAAGAAGAAAAAAATACCAAATGAAGCTCAAAACAGTAATTAACAATTAAACTTCCTTTTTAATTCACAGGAGTCAACACACCACCTCACAACAGAATGTAAAGCTTTAAGGAGAAAGACAAAGAGAGCGGCTCAAATTCCTCACACCAGTACTAAACACCACATAGTATACTACAATTAGTACAGAGGACGTGGGAATCAGCCCCAAGTTCACTTTTCTTAGTTGTAAAAGACAGCCGGAATAAATACATGTCTATTTTACAGAAATGTTTAATATAAACAAATAACTGTAGTGCAAATCGCACTTGGCGATGGCTGTGAGGTAAAACACATTGTGAGTGGAGCACTACATGAACCACATTACAGTCGCCCTGACAACATGCCTCGCCCAGGTCCAGTGCTTTTAAATAACAACCTCTTTAGTACAGCTGTAGGTCATCTAAGGAATACGACCTGGGGTCAATGTCTCCTTAATGAACTGTCCTCCTCCGTGTAGCTGCTGTAAGCTGTAACTGCTTATCCACCGTCCGCGCGCTCTTTGACAAGGCGACAAGGCACGCACCCGTTATGATTAATCAGATCCACCTAACTAAAATCCACTAACATGGGATCATCTCTGCGACTCCAAAACTGTCCTGGAGAGATTTGCGCTTCTTGAAAAGAACGTTGGTCCTGATGCCTCTTTAAAAATTCTGTCTTTCAAATACCTTTCTGGTGATTTCGCCTGATGTTTGACTTCATTGATGCAGATATTAAAAAAATAAAATAAAGGATATTCAGACTAAAAAGTACGGCTCTTGCGCACACCTTTCCCCCCAAAAAGAAACCCATGCTCAAAGAGACAGTTTTTTAAAATCACCATCTTGTTTTTGTTGTTTGTTTGTGTTTTTTTTTTTTACACGAGTGTTGTAATCCACCTTGAATGTTTTTCCTTCACAGCTGTGATTCGGAGTGAGACAGCTTCGCGGTCCCCACCAGGCTGCTGTCGCTGTTGTCCAAGCCGGCGCAATCCGTCCACATCCCCAACGTGCCGGGCTCCAGCGCCGACACGAACCCGCCGGAGCACCGGGACAGGTCGCAGGAGCTGATGTGCAGCCTGCGGTCGGCTTGCCTCGGGCAGCACAGCAGCCGCTTGAAAGCCTTCCTGAAGTCCGGGCTCCGGCAGTAAATGATGGGGTTGAACGCAGAGTTCACGTACCCCAGCCAGTTCAGGAACACGAAAAGGTCCTTGTCCACCATCTCCGCGCAAAACACCCGCACGACGTTGACTATGAAGAAGGGCAGCCAGCACAGGGTGAACGTGCCCATGATGATGCCCAGCGTTTTGAGCGCCTTCTGCTCTCTGAGCGCCAGGATTTTGGACGGCCTCTTCTTGCACTTGGAGGTCAGTCCGGTTAAGGTGTTGTGAAACCTGCCCTCGCACTTGTCGATCTTCCTCAGCTGCTTCTTCGCCTCTCTATACACGCGGGCGTAAACGAATATCATGACCAGGAGAGGAATGTAAAAAGATATGATGGACGAGGAGATGGCATATGCCCTGTTGGTGACAAAGTCGCAACATTCGGGGTTCTCGTAGCAGGCGGTGTCCACGCTGTCCCGGGACCAGTGCATCAGGATGGGCAGGAAGGAGACCAGCGCAGAGATGGCCCAGACTACGCACACCACCGCTTTGGCCCGAGCTTTGGTTAACAAGCTCTGGTAGCGGAAGGGCGAGGTGATGGCCACGTACCTGTCTATGGCAATAACGCACAGGGTCTCGATGCTGGCCGTGACGCACAGGACGTCCACGGAGATCCAGAACTCGCAGAAAAAGGAGCCGTACATCCACGAGCCGCGCACCTCGAGCGCGGCGCCAAACGGCACCACCAGCAGCCCCATGATGAGGTCCGCGCTCGCCAGCGACACGATGAACACGTTGGTGAGCGTCTGCAGCCTCTGCGTCTTGGCTATGGCCACGATGACCAGGATGTTCCCGAACACGATGCACAGGACGATCAGACCCATCACCAGGCTCATCCCGGCCATCCACTGCTCGGACGCGGCCGCGGCGGTGCCGGGCGCGTCCGACGCGCCGCTCCCCGAGCCATTCTGCAAATTCACCGGCGAGGACGCGCCACCGTCCCCCATGACGGGCTGCTGCGCTGTGTGCGGGACCAGGTCGAGCTCATCAAGGCAGTGCAAAGGCAGCCTTTCCAGTGCGTCGCGGTCGCACGAGCCACAGCTCTACTCCCGTCACGCGCGAACTCCACCTGGAGCTCCTCTCTCGCCTTGAGGTTGAGCCGGCTGCTGCACCGGCCGGGACGTCAGAGCAGGCGGTGACATCACCGCTCCTCAGGACCAATCAACGCGGCTCGGCGGACAAATTGGCCCAACAATGAAGTCGAGGAAACAAACGACACCTGAACACATCATTCGTTCAGCCTCAGCTTCATGTGCCGTGACTTTCGAAGTTAAGGAAGAGGACATTTTTTTGGCAAGCAGCTCAACTGCATCCAGCCTCCTAACTGAAACCCTCTGTGATTGTTATCTGTCAAAAGTGCCAGTCTTTGGGAACACGAGAAGCCAAATATGGAAAATCCAGAACCCACCAGGGCATTGTGAACTTCAGGGATTTCCCTGTTTTTATCACTTGCCATCACAAACAAACAAATGTTTTTCCACTGTATTTTTATCACAAAGAATACATTCCACAGCCATGGAGTCAGGCCCAACCACCGATCTGCTCTTTGCTTTACAGCAGCTTACATGAAACTTGTTAAGACTGCCATAAAACCGTGTTTCACTTACAGCCAAACTATTATTGCAGAAAACTAACTATCCAGGTCAGATCCAGGTCATTAAAATCCATGTAAGACATTCGATGGTGTGTTATCTACATGGATGAGATGGGATTCGAGAGTTAGAGGTTTCTGTCAGGATGTCAAAAAAACTGAACAAAGGGTGAAGAACATCAGGTGTGAACTGGCTGACAGACAGGCCTCATACACAGACAACGAAAAACGAGGTCACGCAAGACATCAAGGCCCGAAAGACAAAGAAACAACCTGACCCGACATAACAAAGCTGGTCTCAGAATGTCAGTGCCGCCACATGGCTCTGTATCTCAGGCACTCACAAGTTGGGAGGGGCAGCAGGTTGAGGAGGTTGACATGATAATGCCTCTTCACCGATCTTCCAGGGGGTTTCTGAGGAATGCAATTCTTTTCATACTTGGCCTGGAAGGTCAGCTTATAGTCCCCGTCTCAGCAGCAGGCTGCGTCATACAGCACGGACTGGGGAGCAACCAATATCCAACTTCATTTCAGCAGCTGTGGGTTAAGTGCCTTGCTCGGAGGCGCCTCAGTGGTCGTTGTTTCCCCCTGACTGTCCCACCTATCCGTGGATTTAAACACAGCCACACCTTTCTGTTTTATTTGTGCATTCCCTCTTCTGAAAAGTAGAAATGTGTCATGGAGTTGGGTACCGCTGTCTAATAAAACACCTTCAATGAAAGGTTCATAATTAACACCTAAAAAATAATATAGTAAAATGTGCAGTGGTGGCAGAACTGTAAACTGTAAACTGCACAGATTCCATTAGTAAGTAATTAAAAGTTTTAATTTGGGTGGACTGACCCTTTAGCATGATGGAAATGTAGTAGGACAAATTCATTTTTTTAAACAGCTGTTATCTTTTAAACATTTCCCTCAAACCCTTGAAACAGCTCATCTCCTTTGATGGAGTGTTGATGTCTCTTAGAGGCTGCATTTATAGCAGTTGTAGCTCTTCGCTGTAATTCAACTTTCCACATTTTTGTACAGCAGCTCCCTCACTTTCACCAAAATAAGCAGAGCAAAGTGCTCTCGACCACTGCACAGCAGCTCCCTCCCACATATCTTCATGCAAGTTTAAAGGGACCTACAGAGCAGGTTCAGCTCGATCTCTCCACACACTGCCATCGAGTCAAAGGTCAGAGTTGATCATTTGAAGTGATTGCTATTGGGCTTCAGCCTCTCAGCAGCGGTGCGGATGGAGGTGAGCTGCAGAAGCAGACAAACTGGTGTGATGTGTTCAGGTGAAGTGGGAGAACATTTTTCGCACGCCTCTATTCGACATGAAATGTCCTTTTCCTGCTCTTTGAGTTAGCTTTCTTCCTGCGCTGTCAAACAGGCTGGATATATTGTAATACTAGTTTCTCTCTCACACAGATGTGATCTTGATGGAGCCCACTCAGCCAGAATGGAGAGTAAATAAATGTTTCTGCAATTAAAACTAGGTGAAAACTGTGATTTCCCCTTCACGTAACCACCGTATGCTGTTAAACTTTAACATCCTGTCAACATCATTTCGTAACTCCAGTCACAATTCAATCATCTTAGTTTTAAGTCATTATATGAGTAATTGATTTCAATTTACAATAAATGTCAGCTTGATGCATCATATGAGTGTCATAAGAGGGGTTACAAAGCGCTCTCAAGCTTTTAAAAGCCTTTTCTGGGCTTATCATTCCGATAATAATCCTTATTGCTTACTTGAGGGATTTGCTCACTTTTAAATCAATATTCACTCATTTTGTTTTGCCACACAGGACGTCACCGGCAGCAGACAGAGGATGTGGCACTGCCCAGCTCTCGATGACACCCCTGACCCCGTGAAGGCCTTTTAGTATTTTATCCTTGTGAATGTGTTAGTATGCTGCCTGGAGGGGTTTCTGGCAGGGCACGTGTTAACTGAGACTGCGTTTGTGTGCCAGTGGCCTCAGGCAGCGGGGACAGCGGCCAGAATCACAGAGGGTTAATTACGCTGTCAGGAGGATGGCGAGGGACGCAGCTGAGGGGGGATGCAGGGATAACACAGGGCAAAGGCACCAAAGGAGGGAGGGAGGCAGTAATAGTTCATCTTCCACTTCTTGCTTTTCTCTCTTTCCAACTCCACTTTCCAATCTTAATGAGTCTGATATACGTCATGCTATGATTTATGCCTATACTGATGGGAAATAAGTCTTTGATCAGTTCTACAGTAACTTCCTTGTTATTTATGATGGTTTGGCTTCAGGTCATTCTGCTGTGTTTAAAGACATCTTCATATGTCTATATATAAGTCTTACAGGGTTTTGGGGTTATGTACATAGTATGTAAAAAAGTTACAAAACATATCAAATGAGCACATCTTCACTTAATATTTACAATAATACAGATATTTCCCATGAAAAGACAAAAGAACAACAGTGACTTGAAACTAGGTAGCCAGATCCTGACATACAGTGTACCGTCACTGCAGTTTACCATGAGTTGCTCTTAACACACCAAATCTACAACTTCAATATGATTTTGGACTTTGGGACTTTTACTTGCAGTGGAGTAGCGCTAGTCTTGGAGTAAAATGGTGTAACACGATCACTTTTTATGCCATAAGTATAACTCTTAGCAGACTGGGAAACCAATGCGAGTCTGCTTTTCCTCACTTGATTTAAAACACACATACTTCTGCCAGGCGATTGCGTGCGACTTTGCTGATGACCAAACCCCGGATAAAGTGGTCATTACTACAAAACCGATCGGCGGAAAGGAGGGCAATGTGCCACTTTTGGTAAAAAGAAAGAGATAAATGAGGTATTTGCTGCCGTTTCTCAAAGGCTGGAAATGTTACGAACTGGAAGTCTGTCCTCTGAGGTCAGCTCTCATACAACCTGGCATTGGGACAAATGTATGAGGGAGCTAGCTCATTAAAGAAGCTTTTGATAATATCTCACAGAGCAGAGCTGCAGACTTTCAATATGTTAATGTATTAAGTCTAGTTATGCCCAGTGACCTCATTATCAAAGGCTGGAAAAGCATAAAGGCAATATGAAGAATTTGTATGGAATTTCAGCATTGGTCTTTGAAGGTAACCTTCCGTGCACACACAAACCAGACTAGATGAAAATGTTTTATTAGATCCCTCTTGCTCTGTTGCATCCTAAAGTGCAGCATTGAGCAGCAGACATATATTAACAAGGTCCCCCAGAAGAAAAAAGCTGGGCAAAATGGGAGAGAGAGCAGAAACCAAGTCAGGGCAGGAAAACAACATCGGGAACTTAAAGCCCACCAGCAGACACTCGAGCTCATTACTGTTCATTAAAAGATGCCAGAGGGATAACAGAGCTGAGAAAACTCCCGCAGTTCATTTGAAATAAATAACTTGTGGGAACAAAAAATTTCTCCCATTACATAAATATATCTTTATTGCTTGCGATACAGTTAAAGTGTCGTCGGTTCACGTCATCCATACAGTAACACCCATTTTCGAGGCACTTGTGCCGAGTGATCCAAACCAAATAAACAGTCCTACAAGCAGAATTATATTGTGATGCGTGATACATGACAGCAAGATAAGCATAGGCAAAACACTCTCAGGCCCATTTCTTCCACGTTATATTATATTACACAAACATTGCAGTCACGCATTATTAGAGCATCTCTTCATATAGAGATGAAGTGTGTAAACGCTTGACAGAGAGGCTTTAATAAGACTTTGGTTACTTAATACAGCGTCCCTCACAGTACAAGCTGCAGTCAGTCGGCGTCATGAGTTCACAGGAGGTTGCTTCTCCTTATTGAAAACAGGCACTTTATTCATTACTTGGATAAAAACATAATATTTTATGGTCTAAATCAAAAGGGCTCTTTGTGTCATGAATAATCATAATCAAAAGTATAATCAGTCATACAGGGAGCGAAGACAGAGCAAAGCTTTTTGAGACTGTGCACTTTGTAAACAACTTAAGACTACTCGGTCTGTGGCGACACATGCACACACGTTTACGAAAGCTTGATTAGTGCGCCTGAAGGCACCATCCAAGCTGATTGGGAGCTAAAGAAGTCACACATACACATGGAAATATATTATTCCAAAAAGTACACCGTGAAGATGTGAATTAATCCTCTGGAGCTGGACATTTCTAATATATTAATGATAAGAACAATTTCTTAGTCTGCATAGATAACTTCTCATCAACCTCTCAAGACAAAGGTTTCATTTCTGTCCTTCTCCACTTACTTCTTATTTCCCTATACTGAGAATAAAGGAAAGTTTTCAAATGGTTTTTATCTCTTAATAATCCCAATGAAATGATTTCAATATCACACTTTTGAGAAACTGGCCGTAACTTCATATTAGCATTCAAAAGCAATGCGTGTGCCAGCAAAGGCATAATGAAACATCTTTCTTTGAGTCTGAGGGACTTATCAGCTCCAAGAAACATTCCCCCCAAATAAACTGAGGTAAAAAGCTCCTCAATCTTTTAGAGTGAAATTGTTTTCAAACAAGGCAATTTGTCAAAACCTGAAATTGTTCATGAATTACTTTTTGGAAGTTGTGGGGAAAAATATTTAGTTCACAACATTTGCATGGAAATAGTTTCGTCTTTTTCAATTTCTTTTCGGATTTGACTTTGTGCTCGATGTCTGAAAGTATTCTAAATCCTCCACAACATCATTAAATGGCAGAAATGCTGTTAATTGGTCTATTCAAAACTGACACCATCATCACCACCTGCCAATAAGATCATCACAATGTCTACATTTCTCATTAAATCCACAAAATAGCTTTTACTTTCTGCATTCAGTTAGCCCTTTGGCAGTGTTTTATAAATAAGAAGGTGTTTCATGTCTTTATAAGATGTGGCCGTACCTTTTTGCATTCCTATCAATAACTGTCACTCACAGTAAAGAACATTACAGCACTAATGCATTGTGTTTTGCTGAAGGGGCTTCTGAGTAGCTTGAAATGAAATTCCACAGAAAATCTGATTTGTATGAATTGCATTTTTGTCCAAAGTGACAGAAACAATCCGTGTTTCTTTCTTTCAGAACTATGAACAAAATGTGAGCTGGAGTTGGCCAAGCTGAAAAGTCAAACGCCACACAAAGTGTTGACTGCATGGCTACCCGGACGAAAGAGGTTTTAGAAGGAATGCGCAAACGCCACAGTGACCTCTTCCTCTCCAGGATTGCCACTTATTTGAAGAGGCTGTGTGAAGGAAGCTGCTTTCATCATACAGGCTTTACCGGTTTCCATACAGTAGTACACCCACACACCCAAAGTGAGGCTTGGATTGCTGTTTGAGTCCTTTATAACAGCTGGAAGTGTCCTTGAAATGGAGAGGGGCTTCGACACATCCACGATGTCACCAGTAACCACCGGATGTTCTAGCAGCCACTCGTTACCTGTGAGAAACAGGAAGCAGAATTTTGTAGTCCTAAAAGGGACAAAATCAATAGTCTGATACTATCTGGATAATAAAGAAACAGATAAAGTCTTTATCCACCAAACTAGGCTCTAGGTTCACCATCTTAGTTTAGTGTGTTAGCATGCTAACATTTGCTAATTAGCACTAAAGAAAAAGTATTACAGATGCTGCAGGGTTTTGATCAGTATTGGGACAAAGTCAAATGTTGACCTGGTGACGGGGCTAGAAGAAAGGTTTAAGACATCACCAAAGATCACCAGATGTCATGCTAATCCATCCGTCAGTTGACATTTCACTCAAAATCACAAATGTCTAGAAGAAAAGTTAGACGATCACCAAAGTCATTAGGATTCACCCTCCAGGGACCATAAATGTCTGCACAATACTTCATGGCAATCAATCAAATAGTTGTTGAGTGGCCGACAGACATTGCGATCCACAGAGACACACTGCTCGCATGTCTACAAACAAACCTTAGTTTGGACCCAGATCACTGACAATGTTTGGAAAGTGCAGATGTGTCTGTATGAAAATGTCTGTCTGGCATTTAAATTTATGGTCGAGCATGTCAAGGTGCACCAAGGGAAGTAGACTGAGCATAACACAGCACTGCTAAATGGAGTCCTATATAAACCCAAATAGCCCCGCTGAATCAGATGGAGCGAGGGCGAGGACATGGATTTAGCGAAACAAAAGGGGATATTTTTAGAAACAAATACACATCTTAAGAGACATGACCACTGACAGATCAATGAAAGCCGAAAAGAAAAGGCTGGAACTTCAACTGTGAGAAAATATTATGCCAGAGAGACAAATCTATGTCAGCGGTGATTAATGAAGCTGATGCCTAACACGAGGTCCCAGGGAAGCCATTTCTAAAAAGCCACTAAAAAACAATTTCAATCTGCGGTGCGCTTCTAACATGATCCATTAACATTCCAGCCTCTGCTCTGATCCAATCAGCATGAGTCTAGACTGGGTATAATCGGACAGCGGGAGGATCACGTAACATAGCCTGGTAGCTAATTATGTGAACCAAGGCATGCCGTCTTATCTAAATATTCTAAAAATAGCCTGCTGATACCGCTGACTGCATGCTGCATCACTCAGAATGATGGAAACACTTTTGTTCCAAACGTAATGAACGGACCATCGTGATATCTCAAATCACTTCACACTCGATCCTAGGGTCAGACTACTGTTGATTACAATTTGTGAACTTTGAGCAAAGCCTTTCGAATAGTATTAAGCAGTTGAAAACATTCAATTGTTCGTGCATTGTATAACTTCAGTGGTGCGTTAAAAGAGTCCCTGACTGATCTAAATATTTCTTCATCGCTCGGCTGAGAACTGGTGTGGGCCGGCAGGGAGAGAATCTGCTTGAAAATGAAGGTTAAGCATCATTCACTTCCATTATTTTTTGACAGAATCCTGGATCACAGTCCAAAATAAAGCCCAGGAGGAGAAGCTGAGAGGCTCACATCCAGAACCGCGTTGTTATATATGCAGAGAACAAGTTTGGATTGCCTCTACCCTGACACGTAAAAAATTACTTTTACTTTTAACGTCTATTGAAAACAACAGGAAGCGTCTATCCTACATATGAATGAGTCATGCCTTGCACAGCATGAGTTTGGGAAACTGGAGAGACAAAAGCACTTTCACAAAAGCAGCCAATTCCTGAGGTGTGGAAATGGGATTTGTCTGTCTTCACTATAACTTCCTGTCGACTTGCTTCAATCCCTCCATCTCCCCCATAAACCTTTTACAGCAGATATTTGCCACGTCTTTGTCAAATACTGCTGTCTTTTCAGACCTGACTGTTCGCTCAAGCCCTTCGCCAAACAGCAATTGTCCAATCATAGCTTAGCAAGCGTAACCAGGCACAACAGGTCTGTCAACCTCTGGGATTCTCCACAGAAGTGGTGTACACGGGGCGATAGCAAAAGTCAAAAGTCTTTGATTCTGTAGCCTGGTTTTCAACCAACTCATGGAGCTACTGCTTTTTAGCAAGAAAAGGACATTAGCTACAATAAAATAAGCAAGCAACACTTGTGGTTTGAGTTACTGGCCAGAATTGCAAAGCCTGCTTTCGTCAGCCTTTGTGTGAAAGTCCCATTATTTCAAAAATGAGTGTTAAATCTGCCACCAGTATCACCGTAAAACTGCACACGTGCCATGCGACAACAGAAAACTTGACAGGGGCAGCAACAGTGACGCGGTGCAGCCTTTCACGTTTATGAAGTCAAATGTACTCATAGGATACACCTGAATGACAACATTCACACGCATGGTATTGGTGACAATGACTGAACTTTGTCTCACCCTCGGCTGAGAGAGCCCAGCAGCTGGGGGCCTCCTCGGTCAGCTTGGCTCCTTCTGGAAGCGACAGGGTGAGTGACATGACGAGAGTCTGGCCTGCAGAAACGGACACCGGTGGCATTTCTCTCCTGGCGGCCGATTTAGGCAGGGTTGGGGCTTTGGCGGGACCTGAAGGCTTTGAAGGTACAGAGTCCGTGCAGTCCATGGAGATGGGGAACTGGACAGGAGAGAGATTTCGATGTTTGGAATGAAGAAAAGCAATGAGACACTTGCAACGTCCTTTCTTTGTAACCTTTTATCCAAACTCTTATAGTACGGAAGCTTTTAGGATAGATTAATGACACACGTGGACAAAATATAAAGTCATTTCTCAAGATTGGAAGGGAGCGCGCGCGCACACACACACACACACACACACACACAGGTCTAACCAGTGAGACAGTCTTGGAGGCCAGGTCCAGCACTTTGACTTGGTGGTTGTTGGTATCGGCCAAGTAGAGAAGCTTGCCGCTGTCGCCAACACAGATTCCTCCAGGTTCATTGAAGCAGGATTTGTTAAATTCAGGGCCCAGAGCTTCTCCAGCCTCTCCAGTCCCTGCTAATGTGCTACACTGCTTCGTCTTTGGATCCACCACCTTGATCTGAACATAATCGCATAGGAAAACAGATACAATCAAACAAAAAGAAAAAAAGGTGGTTTTAGATCAAACAGAGATACGCACTTATCTGTATCCGCTCAACAACCTAAAGAAACCCTGACAGAAGCATCAATTGTGGGCATACTACAGCTGTGAACTACGGCCTTGTGACATGAAACAGTTACCTTGTGGTTGTAGGAGTCGGCCACATAGAGCAGGCTTTGTTCGGGAGCCCAGGCAACACCGAGAGGATGCTGAAGCTTGGCGCCGACCCCTTTCCCATCTACATCGCCGAAAGCAAAAAGGTTCTGGTTCAAAGAACACATTCAGAAAGATCAAATGAAGATAAAAATGTGTACAAATGCCCAAACTTTCACTTGTGACACGTATGTCTAATCTCAACGTAGGTCACATAACAGAAGATCCGATCTAAATTTAAAACATGTTCGTTTTTGGAAAGAGAAGAAATGGAGGCTTTCAAATCATCAAGATAAAAAGGACTTACTTCTGAAAAGCCTAGCTGAAGCCTTTCCCCATATACTATAAATGATTAGCTTTCATTTGAAAAACACTTGAAATAAAAAACATGAAAGCAACATTGGCTTCATTATCTTAAAAGCTTTCGGAATAATTCATACAAGAACAGTAACACACCAGAAAGATGACAATTTCTATAAACTGCATTAGCGACTGTCCCCAAAACTGGTAGATGTGTCATTCTTGAGAAGATTTTGAGAAGTTTCAAAGAAAAGTAAAATAACATGAATGTCATTAAAATAATACAAAAGGGGAACATTCTCTAATTATGTGGAAGAAATAAAAAAAAAAGACGATTCTTAATGGTTTTTCTGAGAGTGAGAAAAGGCAAATTAAGTGAAAACAGCTCTCAGTGCTACAGACTAGGCCAACATGACCCAAACAGATAAATTACTATTACAGCCAATCAGCAGCCAATTTGTGAGAAATTGAAAAGAACAGAAAATAAATAGCTTTTCACTCTGTATCACTCAGCTCAATAAACAAAGAAAATGAGATAACAATCTTATTAAAAAGTCTCATGATTCTCTTCGCTTATCCGCAACTCGCTACAGCTGCAGAGCTCACTCAACAATGCCAGCCGAAGACGAAAAGTGAATCTTTGGGAAAATCTGTAAATGCACCGGCAGAAACATTTCAAACACCAGCGGGTTCACTTCAAATGATCATCTTCACCGCAGGAGTGAGACCTCTGTGATACAGATTGTTACACAAGCAGTAATGTGAAAACTTTGTGAAGGAAGTGTTCAAGCTAAGGCTGAAGAATGGGGAGGGGGTAACGCAGCACATTGCCCATACAAAGAAACCTACTGTTCATGACAGAAGGAACAGTTTGACATTTTGGGAAATAGACTTATTTGTTTTCTTGCTGAGAGTTAGATGAGAAGATTGAATACTTGACTACTCTAACATTGTATTGTACAGAAGATAGCTCAACCGAACTATAACGGTAAATGATTCCAGGTCTTTGCCACAATACTGTCAGCAAATGATATGCTCTTCTTAAGCATTTTAGAAAGTTTAAATAAATGTGAAAAGGTTGTTGGAAAACGATGAAGCAATGGCCAGACGCAACATATGCTGGTCTTAATGCCCTGCAGCTTAAAGTGCAAACATTACCTGCGACCTCAGATGCACACTTACTGGTACCAGCTTTAATCCTGCTTAAGGTTTTAGGTTTCATTGTCTCAAAAAAATAGCTTAAATGTCTATGTATGGATGTTTTTGCTGACTCACCACTATGTTTTCAGTTAATTATTCCCTGTTCTCAGCTTCAGACCTCTTGGGACTTTCCAAAAATACACCAGTGTCATGAAAGTATACTATACTATACTATAATAGTACTATAACTTGTTTTCAGGGTTTGCCTCAGCAACAAACAAAAGAGGCTGTGTTTATTTATGTTTTTTTTTAAATCAATACTTTCTATCTATAGAGAAATGGCCCTGATACCTTGCCTAGGAGTTTTCCAAAGCCTTTTTGCAAAATGTTTCTACAGAACTGTCTAATTGTTTTCTTTGGCTGGAAAGGTGGTAGAAAAATGTACAGTGTGTGTTTGCTGTTGATGGATGGTGGCAGAGCGGGGTACAGGAAGTATTATCATTGAAAGTACTGCATGAAGGGTTATTCAGATCTTGCGGTCTGCTTAGCTAGTAAAAGAAAGAAAAGGAGGAGATAATGTTAAAAAGTCCATCCACCATCTAATCATCTATCCATTAACTGATGCACACCCACCATTGGGTCTCTCTCTCCGCCGACCAGCAACTTCACGGCTCCGTCGTTCAGCGCCAGCGTGCGGACGGTGCTGCTCTCACTGTCGGCCACATAAAGGCAGCTCCAGGGCTCCTCTGGGGCTGAAGCCAGGCCTGAAGGCTGAGCGAAGCCAGCCTTGTGAGGGTAGGCGTTGTTCCGGTTCTCCTCGCTGCCGCTGCCTGCCCATCGCACGCACGTCCCTGCCTTGGACTCGCTGTTTACGTTGTAAAATAGAAGACAACGGCAAAACACTTCAATACGTTGCTGGATATGTATGATATCTAACTTTATATTCATCATAGTTATGGCTTCTTTGATGATGCTAAACGTTTGTAACTATTTATCATGATGGAGAGCTGCTCTGCTGGACATGTTTATTTGTGGTTAATGCTGACATATTATTGCATAATGTATGTCATTGATTTGCTCTGAAAGGGCCGGCGAGACATATATAAACACTAAGTTATGTTCTGAACTTTTTGTTTGCTTTTTATTCTTAGAAACAAGTTATTAGTGGCTTTGAAGTGAAGCTGCTGCCAAGTGGCCATGGTGGTCATGTACCGGTCTCTCACCTTCCTTTGGGAAGTTTCCCATCTGCTAGGAACAAAGCCCAGATCTGGTGGGTCCCTGCCATGGCTATCCACAGCACGTTATCTTCAACGCCGCCTACATGCAAATGAAACACACATACACACACAAAAACACACTCTTTGAGTTGAGAAGCAGGAAACTTCCGCCACTGCTTTTGGTTGTCTGCCACTCACCCTCAATGTCATCCAGAAGTGAAGTGGTGCTAATATTTGTCCTAAAGGTGAAAGGGACTTTCTAATGTGTTTGTGAAGTTTGCATTGAGCTATAAAAAATAAAATAGAAACTTCTAATAAATAAACGGCATTTTATATTAATGTATACCTTATTTTTTCAACAGTTACATAGAGATTTCTACTGGTTTTAAAAAGATGTGATTGTTTGGTGAAGGCTGAATGTCAGAAATGAGTCAGAAATGCAGCTATGCAGGCTTAAGTGACAGCGGCCTGTTTGATAAAGGCCATATGCCACCTCTGATGCACTCAGCAGAGACAATACTGTCAACATGATGGATCCACACACAGTATTCTCAGTTGTATTTTTAATGCAGCACAGAGCTCAGCCCTTCCTCATCACGTCTGGCGGGCCGTCAGGAACATTTGACAACTGCGACGCCTGACCTGCAGCATCAGTGTCAGCGAGGTACTTCACAGTTCAAGAGGTGCAGGGTCCTCTTGATTTGGTCCATTTAATTATTCACACACACGGTGGATAACTCGTGAATATGCAATGAGTGTTTGGATGCACTCTCAGAGGACAATGTTAGCTGGGTTAAAGGTCCGACGGCACATCCTGTGAGCATGTGGTGACGTGCAAAGCAGCAGGTTGTGTCATCCATCGACTTGTGCAGGAAGTGAGACTAAGACTGATTGCCTCTTGCGTACAGGCTGAGAGCAAATGTAATGCAGAATATTTGTGCTGATGGGCCCAAGAATTCTAGAATTAATAATGTAATACAGCTTTTTCAAGCACTTTTCAAGCACTTTGAAGGTCCCTGAGCCAGAAAATGTATAGACTCTCGAAGCCTTCATTGTCACATCTTGTGACACTTCACCTTCTTCTCATGTTAACAATGTCCAGAGAATCTGAGACAGAGGGGATGTGACTGACCTCACATGACTGATTGTATTTCATCATGCGGATAACAAAGGGGATTCTGTGAGGCCGGCACAGAGGGGAAAAGAAAATATAATGCTGTAAATGTTGACCTTCAGGCTCCAGTCCGACCACACCACAAGACTCACCAGCAGTACCAAGAGTAACATCCCAAGGAGAGCTGATAGGCTGCTGAGGTCCCATGGCCCCACCCTCTTTGTCCGTGCCTTGAGTACCTACTCCGGCAAGAGTGCTGACTCGTCCATGTAACAGGTCTATCTGATGGACACAAACACAGACAGACGGCCATAAACGTACAGATAAGAGACATGCAATTTTAAATGTTTAAATGTTTTTAAAAAGGACATTTTAGGAGATAGGATTTAGGGTACTACCTTTCGGATCAGGTGGTTCTCGGTGTCCGCCACGTATACTGTGTCTCCTTTAATGGCCACACCCTGAGGGGAGTTAAAGGAAGCTTCGGACAAGTCGCCATTTTGTCTCCCGCTTTTAGGCCCTGAAACAGAAGCAGAAAGCCAATGAAAATGATGGTTTCTGTGCGCGCTACAGTACCATACCAGTTGAATCGTTTTACTCATATCAAATGCACAAGAGCTCTTTACATCACGGTTTCTTCTGCCAAGATGAAAGGACTGAAACACTAAAGCACTACATGGATTCATCTCTGATGGCAGATCAGTTGGCCATGTTTATGTTTCACTGTCATAACAGAGCTTTGCGGGGAAATGTGGGCATCTTCAGACCTGGCATGTTCAAGTATTTAACACTAACTTTGTGTGAGACTAAACATCTGTAGTTCTATGGGCCTAATAAAGTTCTTGACATTAAACAAACGTTACAAAGGAATAGCAGTTTTCATTGTTCCTAAAGTATTCTGTTTAATAAAAAAAAAGCTTATCTTTCAGTTAACAAAAGATTTACAGCTGGAACACAGGTGGCCTTTCATTTCTTTAAGTGGATTCATTATTTAAACGTGTGACTGTGCTCTATTTAGTCTTGTGTGCTTAAACTGCATGTAGCACATTTGCTCAGGCAGATGTGCTCTATTTCAGATAGAGTTACAACCTTCAGCTCATTGTCAGTCCATGCAGACAGACAAAAAAAAAGAGTAATTTTTTAAGAATTTGCCCTAGTAAATAAGATTTGCTTGACTTATATTTCTTCTTCTTTATAATTTCGGGTTGTGGACATCCTACAAAAACAACACAAAGCGTAGGTCAGTGCCAGTTCCCAGCGTGTACTAGTCCCTGCTGCTGCCAACCTCTCTGTTGGTCCACAGGACAACACAGACTACCATGTGGCTGCTCTGAGGGCTGCTGAGGCATGTGAGTAATCTAAAAATATCAGTAATGCTTAAATAATGTTGTTTCATTTATACAGATTGTAATTATTATAAAGCAAAAAACTGATTTAGATGAATAGCCACTCCACCAACTCAGTTGGATGTATGTCTTTGTGCTAACACACAAAAAAGGACATCCACCAAAGGTCCCATCAAAACCACCCAAACATCTATGCAATTCAAACCTCAATATACTCCACCCTGCTTCCTGCTTCCTACCTCCTATGACATGTAACAGCTGCCCAGTGGAGGACACCACCAGAATCCGGTGATGCCCGGTGTCTGCTATGGCCAGTCTTTTCTTGCTGTTGTCAATAGCCACCTTCCCAGGAAAAGACAGGACGCTTGGCGGCAGGGAGTCTCTGTACAGCTTGATCCCCACTGCGTGTGCCTTCAGCAGACGCTGCTCCCCGTAGTGATGGAGGGCGCAGTCTGTGAAAAGCATCAGCTTGTCGCGGTGGCCTTCGCCCACCAGGGAGAAGAGCAGGTTGCCGTGTGGGCCCAGAAGGACCAGCGTGGGCCAGCAGGAAACCTCCAGTTCATGCCAGAGGCACGCCTCGCTGTCGTTCACCACTGGGTGGCAGATGTCGTAGCGGAGCACAGCACTGCGCACGTTGTCCACGACCTTTGAAGGGTTGGTGACAAACGTAGACAAGTAAAGAGTAAAGAGCTGAAAATCTGTTGATGAATTTGAGAGCAATTCTTCAATACATTTCATTTATAATATATTATTTTCATTATTGATTAATCTGTCAATTCATTTTGTCGATTATGTAATTAATCATTTTGTCGATAAAATGTCAGAAAAAACGAAGTGAACACACGAAAGTGTGTTGCTCATTATAATTTCCAAGAGCCCAAAGTGACATCGCTCAACAGAAAAATGGACGCTATCATATATGAAAGAAAAGCATCAAATCCTCCAGTTTAGAAGCTGGAACCAGCAAATGTTTGAAATTATTGATTATCTGCCGGCTGACTGTTCGGTTATTTGACTAATTGTTTCAAATCTATATAAGGATCTGCAGTCTCACAGTTAACAGCTAAACCAACATGTTTTAAAATCAATATCTGAGCCACAAACTGAGGCCAATTAAGAATTCAGGAACTCACGTCTTTAGTGCAAATAATATTTGTGGAAATGGAAACTTTTTCCCCAAAGTGAGATTCACACAGAACCAAGAATATGTTCTGTTATCATTTCATCACAACACAACACAACACACAATCACTTATTCTGGTGGGAAAAACTATCCAAGCAACCTGTATTTAAAAAAAAAATGGCGAATACAATGGCTAAGAAATCGACAGTATCAGGGGGATTTTCTGAAGATCTGAGCATGTTCTCTGGTCTTAAACTGATTATGAGAATTATTTCAGACATGATCATTCTGATAAATATTCTCTGAGTCGTGTATGTATACTGGTGTAAGCTTTGGTGCTTTGAGTTCCTGCTCGGAGAAAGGCTGATCCATTTTGAAATGAATAATTGCATTATATTCAAATCTAACAGCGTTTCCCCCAAATGACACATATTTGTCTGAAAATACAGAAAAAAAGCCCAACCAGACCAGCCAACCCCAGCGGTAAAAAGGATGACGAACAATGAAAACACTTACCTTCTCATTGGGGAATTTAGCCGAGTGTACACCAACAACAACCAATCCATCTGAGAGAGAGATTAAAAAGAGAGAGAAAAAGGAAAACATAAAAGCACAGTAAGTGGTTTGGCTTAATTGTGCTCCCAATCAAAACTGGCCATTTCCTCATTTTCAGGACATATTTTTGCTTTTTGAGCTTTACCCCCTCAAAAAAACAACAACAACACAATGTCTGTCAATGTGTTACTTAACGGAGTGTGTGACACTAATTAAAAAGACACAAAAACTCAGGTACATCTATTAATGCCATGAAAATCTTCGCTCTGAGTGTGACTGTGTGTGAGTGTGTGACACCTATGTCAAAGACAGTTAGGTGGAAGAAGGGAAACCGATGTGATTTTCCTCAAGGAAAATAAGAAAAATGAGACAATGTCTCAGTGAGGTTCCTGGAAATGTTTAATTGCCTCAAGGCTGTAAATGTTTATATTTGTTAATTCTCAGTAGTCCTCAAAGTCTATTAACACTAAGCTAGTTATACAGACAATGAGAGCAATTGGTTGCAAGTTGTGACTTTTGACGAGTGCGGCGGATGTTCAGATGTTATGCAACTGAATGGCCTAAAACTGTGGAAAATGTGTTTGTGTGGCTCTTTTGAACGGACTCTTTTGTGGCGCTTGAATCTGTACATAAGTGGCCTCACATGGCTGATATCTCGATAAGGGTCCTTCCTGTTTCCCAATCAGTGTGGCCCTCTCTATTGAAACGCAGTCATGTTTGTGCTCATGTCGATCCCTTCATTCAGAAACAAAGACAATACTGCTGTATGTCAACAGAGCCAGAGTGGAGCGACGGAAATGCCATTCTGAATAAACTTTACTCACATTAAACTTGATCATATGAATATTTCAAAGGAATGTTATGATCCAAATCCCCCCCCCGGCTTTCAAAGTTGTATGTTAATTCACATCATAGAGCCGCCCTCAACAGTAGTAAAAAGACATTACTCCAATCTCACACTATCAGCAGTGGATTTCGTCACCAACGGCCTCTGCCAGGCAGTATAGTAGCAGCACAGATTGCAGAGACGATGGGGGGTTGGGTGTGTGTGGCCTGTGGGAGTGACTGGACAGGGTGGCTCCCACACCTCCCTGACCGGAGCAGCAAACAGAATGTACCCGTAGAACTGCCAAAGATAAGGCAAGTGCGATAATAGGTGGAGGCACTGCAGTGTGTGTGTGTGTGTGTTCTGTGTCCCGCCTGGCTGACAACTGAATTTCAAGCTGTACAGCTTCCTCCGATGATCCCTTGAAGGGGCCGCAGGATGCCAGAGTCGGTCGGATGTGACTATGCCAGCGGCTATTTAAAGAGCCATGCAGGGAACTACAGAAGGCTACAATTATGGGCCCCACACTCACTGACACTGCTCTTCATGCTCTTGGAAAAGAAGAGCAGTTGATGTACCACAGCTTCTCTGCCCCAGTGAACTTACACATGTTCCCGTGACACAGCACAGAATATAACACATGTATGAACCGCGTTCCCTCAGTAAGGCCTGCCCGGCCTCTGTCTCCCGTACCTGTAATGTGACTTTAAGAAATACATTTTAAAAATGCAGTCTGGCAGGACATTGCTGCTTTTTAGAAGTATTCATTTTGATTAATCTGGCATGGGAGGAATGTCACTTAACTTAACTGAAACTCGTACCAATCAGTATTTTGTCTCGACCTGCCTTACATACTTTATTTTACCTTCCAACCATTCAACATGCAGAGCACATGAAAGGTAACTCGCCACAGGTGAATACTTTTTTTAATTGGCCCACAGCTAACTATAGCTATTATTTAACAAGTACTGGGCAGGAAATAACCATTCCTTTGTTCACACACACACACTGGGACTGTAAGTTTAACTGAGTTGTGAACAGTGTTTTACCTTAAAAAAAAATCTTCAGTAGAAATAAATGGTCTTGGGGAGTGTCGCAGACAGGGTAGGGAGGTCAAAGTATTGACAGAGAGAAAAACACGTCATTATTAGTTTTGGTCTTCTGATTGGATTTGTTGAGAAAGAAAGAAAATAGAACAACAGTCTTTTTAATTTCAATCTGCCAATACCTGTCATACATACCAGCCAATCCACTGACATGCAGGGTGTGCTTGATGATAAGAGGCATTATAAGCACACATGACAATTTCGTTTGACCCGGTAGCATATTTATAGCTATCCGGCAAATTGCTTTAAAAGGTTCATGACTGATCATGTGAGAAACCAAACCCGAATAAACAGAAGACAAAACATGAGCTTTCCCTTCAGCGAAATGGCTTAGAACAACCTGACCAAATGTGCATTGTTACAACTGACATCACATGAATGTGAACTCATCTCTCATTATCAGAATTCAGTCATTCATTATAAGCTTTGCTTGTGCTTCATTTTAATGGCGGGAAGGTGAAGAGAAGTCTATTTTCCCACATCATATAGGTGCATTACCGTGTAAAAGGGACTATTTTTCCATCGTAAATTAACTATATGAAATAGTGAGACACGGCACTGTTACCCTACACCCCCATTTAATCTCTCAACCCCTTTAGGATCAAGACAGCCATGTTGACTGTTGCTTGAAAGCCAATGTATGCCCATACCTTTAACAGAGTGCTTCTTCTCTAGGTGGTGCAGGTCGGGCAGGATGTGCATGCAGTTGATGCAGCAGTAGGTGAAGAAGTCCAGCAGCACCACTTTACCCGCCAGCTCCTTGTTCAAAGACAGAGGCCCCTCCGTGTTCAACCATTCCAAGCCTGGAGCAAAATCACAAGAGTGGAAAATGATGCTGTTGTCATCTTATTAATTATGTTTAGTCACAGTACAGAAGCTTTTGAGTGCCCATCACTGTACGGGTACATCTGTCCGGCCTGATGCTGCGTTTACATCATATGGGAATAAAGGTTGATGGAGCAAAGCAACGACATGGAACTGCTCAAAGCTTCACAAGTGTTATAAAGCTATTAAATATAATACATTCATTTCTGTAGATCTAGATTGTTTGAATTTTCTTTCTTTTTTCTTCTTCTTTTTTTTTTACACTTACCTCACATTCACTCTAGATTGTGTCTGATACGGTGGGTTGTTTTTTTACACTTAACTAAAATGTACTCTAGATTGTGTCTGATACCGTTTGTCACACTTGTCTGTCACATGCGCTTGATTAACACATTTGCTTTCATATTTTACATCATACTTAGCACCAAAATCCAGCACGACGTACTAGCAAATAATACTCTACCCTCCACGTAAACGTCTTACTCGTTCTGAACATTCTGCTGCCTACCTGAAAGTCTGTTTCACTTGTGCTGCTGCCTAGCCTTGTGAATATTAATCTCAGCAGCAGTTGACCTGGTTATATAAAGGTTCAATTGTTCTTTGTTTTTAAATAATCAGGATTATGCCCCTTTCCCCCCCCACAGCTTTAGGAATGATGCAAGCACAGACCAAGTAGGAGAAAGAAGAAAAAACTCAAAGTCTCAACATTATATTTGTTGAAGAGAATAATTAAAAGGCCTTGCCTGGTCCCAAAACGGTCCACATACCACATTGAGTTTAACATGTAAATAGGGTAATGCCTGCATGCCCAAATTATCTCACACCCCCAACCTTATTTGTGTGGTGAAATTATGGCACCAAGGAAAATAAATATATTGTATGCCTATATTGTTGTATATTGAATGTCTTAAATGACTCTTTGACATGAGGGGTTGTTTGGGGGCCCAGTTATGATCCCATATGGCCCCGTTTCTTCTGTTGTTTGATGTTCTACTGTAGGTCCCCATCTACTGGTGTGACGAGATATTGCCTACATGCTGCATAACTCAACAGAGGACCTAAAGGTAGTGTTGACACCAGAAGCATTTCGTTTCTTTGGTTTTTACTGTGCTTTATTTGGCAAACTACATTGGCAACCCTTTTCATTTTTCAATCGTGAACCAGCACTATTCACATTATTTGGTGTAGTTACAGTGGTGTTGTTATTCTTATTGTTGCGCTGTTGTTGCTCTTGTTAAAAGGAACAACAAACAAAAACACTATATTCCAAGATGGCAGTAAACGAGCCCGCGTGTGGCGGTGCTGTCAAAGAAAGGCTATTACCAACATTTTGTGTGTGAATAACTTGCACAGAAGAGGAAACAGACTGACACCTGCGAAAAACTGAGCGGATACACTGTTGCAACAAAACACACCACAAGAAGAAGGACTGTCAAAAGTTGAACCGACCCAAAGCAGCTGCTCTGAATTTGTTCTGCAATGACTCTTTGTTGCTACTTCTCTGGGTGACTATCCCCAGCTGTTTGGGGGAATAAAATATGAATCTAAATCTATAATATATTGCTCAAAGACCTGAAGTTTGACACGTTTTGGGAATTGTAATATTTAACGCTAGATTGAAGGCTGTATGTTGTGCAGTGACGTTTCATCGGTTAACAAACATATCTTGTGTGGTTGATATGAATAATAATAAAGTTAATTTCAGCCACAACTATCCCACCGTGATCTACAAACCACAGGTAGCCTACAGGTTGATCCAACAGGATGTAACACTGGTTTGGGTCATTCGTTGGTTAGTAGGCTCCTTGGAGATAAACCGTGGACGTGAAACAGCTGCAGTCAAGTCTGACAGACAGAGCGAGTCTAGATCAAGTCAGACACAAATCTCACTGGGAAACATTGTGTGGCGATCTCCAATGGTAATCATGTGGAATGAGCCTGGGCTTTTGTTCATTTTTTCACATGACAGCCACACAGGCTCTGTATTGGACAGAAATGAGTAGTTCACTACTTCCGCGCACTGAACGAATGACTCGAGAAAAAAAGGAGTAGTTAATTTCACTGAACGAGATTTAAGGAACTAAGTCACTAAACTAAACCGCATATCCCATCACTAGAAACCGTGGCTTTTAAAAATGTCAAGAGAAGCAAGAACAGGAAACCCTGACGGTTCAGTTTTCATACTGTGTGGACATGTCGAGTCCTGTACTGACATGCACTGTTAGCAAACTCGAGTCAAATTGTAGAGCAACTGCTATGGAGACACATTGCAAGCTAGAAGTGTAACATGGTCTAACCTGTCTGAAAGTCGGGAATCTTCAGATCCTCTCTCTCGTCTAGTTTTTTCAAATACTGAGAGACAAGATTTTCTTTCTCTTGTTGTGTCGTAGCTTCATCTAGGTCGCAATCCAGTTGGCTTTGGATAGGAAATAAAGTCGAGAGGCTGCACTTGGACGCCATGTTTCCAAAAACAATAATAGTAGTTACTGGATGTAACGACAGTTCTACGAGCAGGCGGAGTTAGCGTGGTTAACCAATAGCGAAGCACGTTGGAGCACGTAGCTCGTACGCAACAGCACCGGCCTGCTAGGTTAACGCACAACACAGATTCACGCCTCTGATTTCGACACAATAAAAAAAAATATTATTCACCAGAAGGCTTTTTTCAAGACTTTCGGTTACCTTAAAATAACGAATTATCAGTAACACAGACTTTGTCAATTTTTCAGACTTCAACTTAAACGCTTAAGTAATTCAGTTTGCCGAAATGTGTTGAATGCGCTGCTCTGTTTCTCTACTCGTCTTTACTCCATTCATTGTTGTGCTGTGGCGGTAAGCGCTAACACGTCTATTCAGAAGAAACCATGCTAGCTCTGTATCGTAATTATTAATTATGGGAAACTATTTTCGTAGCAATACTTATCTCGCAGTATGAATGAATCTATCTCAACGAGTTGTTAATCTGCTGTAACTGTCAACTGTTTTCGATGTTACCGGACGTCAACCCTTGTGTAATAACCAGGGCTTTGAGGAGGTCGTTGGTTGACGTTACGCTTTCATTCGCTCCAAATGTCACAGAAGGACGACTCTGAAAATGACATTTGGGAGTATAAACCTCTTGAGAAGAAAAAGAAGAGACACGCGGCGCCGTCTGCAACAGCTCCCGCGACTAAGAGAAGATGCGCTTCCAGGAGAATCTCCAAGAGAGACACTTCGTTCTCCGTCAAGACGGCTGGGAGTGGAGATTGTAGCGCTGCTGTTACCGCGGACGCTCTACAGGCACGGGATCTACCCTCAGAGCCGTCTGCCACCAATGACAACGCGGCTGAGGGGCCGTCCCCTGGACACTTCTGCCCCATGTGTCAGATGCCGTTTTCCATTCTGGTGGTACAGACTCAGAGATGGCATGTTGCAGAATGTATTGACACCCCCAGGGGCACATGCAGAGGTACACACACACACACTTCATAAAAATAAAGTCTGGTACACTTGATACCTAATAAATTAAATTAAATTAATTAATAAACATAACAAACACCAGAAACCCCTCATCAAATTAGATTATTATTCTATGCATTATAGAAATCAGTACATATGGTCAGAGCTCCAAAAACACCAAGAGCCACAGCAGATTTGATGTGATAGGCTGAGTATTTATAGTATTTTCATGAAGAGTAAATTAATGTGAAATAGTAAAAGTGCCCATTTCAAAATAAAAGTCTTTGGTTATCTGATTTATTAAGTGCTTTTTAACCCTTGTTTTGTTCCCTGCCCTGAGAGTCCTAGTTTCCACATGTTTTATTGTTCACACAGAATGTCCAGATGGCCTCCACTGCTCCTCCACCATCCAAAGCCATTATAAGAATTTCAACCACACACTGCTGGCACACAGTCGAGCGAACAGTGACACAGCCCTCCTCAGTCTGTCCGAGCAGGCGGAGACCAGCAGGAAGACAAGCTTCAGTCGTCTCCCAGAGCCGATCAACAATGAGCTGGACGGCTCTATTTTAGAGACTTCACAGGACAGTGCTCTCAGTCTTTCTGCTTTATCCAGTCTCAGTGTCTCCCCCCACAACAATCATTCTGGAACACCTCCGTCTAAACTTACAAATGGCCTGCTTTTGCTGCGCTCGCCTGGCCCGGAGGATTTTAAGAAAAAGAAGGGCTGGTCGTCCTCTACTAAAAGTCAAAGGTCTCTCAGTGCTTCCCAAGAAAGTAGAACGGAGCTTTCATCCACTCCTGTCAAGGCAGCGAGTGCAACAATAGCTTGTGAAGGTTTCCCCGAAAGCTACAATGACGATGCGATATCATATTCTCCTCTTTCTGAGCTCCCTGCAGAGAGTGAAGTCAAAATGAACGGCTGTAGAAAAGCCCTTTATAATAATGATGCATTTAAAAATGAGGATGGAGACTCGATGTTGTTGTTCAGTGATGGGTTCATAAGCGAAGATGAGCTCTTTGCAAAATTTATAGATGATTTGGAAACCAATAATATGCAGGTAAACCAGCCTGCTTCCCTAAACACCCAGCTGGAGTCAGTTACCTCATTATTGCCCAACAATCAGCGAGCTACCTCTACGTCTGTTGAAGACAGAGCTGATTCCACAGGTGAAAAAGAAGCTCAGGGTAGATCTACCAGTGCCATCGGTCCATGTAAGAGTAGCATCCAGTCTCCACAAAGTATTGTTTTAGAGCGCCTGAGAGAAACCGTTCTAAGCTCAGATAGCCTGCATTTTAAAATCACGAACGACGGCAGTATTCAATCACAGCAACCTCCTCGAGTTCCTTCATCACAAACCTCTGTTGTCCAAAGATCTCAAACCATGCCGCCTCAGAAGGGCCAGAGCAAGGCAGGTCAGGCTTCCTGCCTGAAGCAGACGGACATTGGGGTGTTTTTTGGCCTCAAACCCCTCAAGGAGAAGGAGATAGAGGCTGAGAGTGGACCACGTGAACTCCACGCGGCCTCTGTTCCAACGCTTCCAGGACAGAGACGACAAAGGAGAGACGGGCAGAAAAAAGGTTTGCCTGACGCAGCTGCAGAGGCCTCGCAGGGCACAGTGAGTGGAGAGAACAGTAATGTAGTGGATGCTCAGGGAGAAGCAGGGAAAGGTAGGACCAGAGGATGGAGAGGAAGAAGGTGGAACAGAGCTGCTGATGGAGAAGTAGAGTTACCACGCTGTCCCTTCTACAAGAAGATTCCAGGTCAGTGAGTGACCATATATCGTACATTGCTGCATTAGAACGCAAATTATTTAGTGTTTTGTAATCTGAAGATATATGTAAAACTTTTCCCCAGGCACAAAGTTTGTCATAGATGCCTTTACGTATGGAGAGATTCAGGGCATCACTTCCTACTTCCTTACACATTTCCACTCGGACCACTACGGAGGGTTGACCAAGAAATCCACCTTTCCAATCTACTGTAACAGAGTAAGTCAAGTTGTGGCTACTGTAAAATATGAATGACCTCCAGTGTTATTTGATTCCATTGGTTGGTGCTCATGATGTGTATTTTATTAGTTTAAGCTACACCACCGGAGTTTCCGTCAACTTCTTTACTATACTCCTTATTTTCTGACTTGGTCACCATGAGACTTTGGCATTTTTTGGCTTTAAAAAAAAAAAAAAGTTTTTATATGTAACAGTTTTGGATGGTGGCTTTCCCCCTCATTTCATTTAGAACACCTCTGATCATCCCACACAAACTCAACCGTTTCCTACATACAATGGAAAGAATTCATTCTTTGAATGTGCTACTTGCTTTTTTAAATCCTATTTATTTGCACTTCCATTAAAAAGCTTCCTGACTGCTCTCTACCACAGAATTTATATTGAATGCCTGATCCATTTGCTATCTCGCTGCACTGAACTGTCTCAGAGTAATGAGAAATGAGCATGCAGCTGGCAGCCATGAATACCAGTTTTCTAAAGTCTCTGACTGTATTACAGACGATGGAAATTTAAAGACCTTTTGTGGGGGTTTCTTGACGCAATATTTGGTTTAGAAAACACTTCATATCCAGGAAATTTAGTTAGTCTGGGTCTCAGTTGCTCTTTCTGTTTATAACATTATCACACTGCAAATATTGCAACCAATTAGTCTGTGAATTAAGCAATAACCTGAATAAATTAAGGTATGTAGCCAAACAAGTATAATTTTTTTATTTAGACTTTGAACTTTTTTCAGGTTCAGATTAGTCACATTTGTTTACAGAATATTACTTCAGGAATTGTTCATTTTGTAATATCCCAGTAAGATAAATATGCAGAATTACGTAGACAGACACATCTCTGAAACTAATCACAATAGATGATATATATATATATATATATAGAATAAACTCTATTTGTGTGAGAGGCTAGATATTATGCATGTCCTCCTGTCAAATGGGTCATGATTTATCACAGCGGAGTGTGCGTTCTCTTGGGATTACAACTAAAAACAGACTTACAAGGACTGATCGGAACTCCGCTGGGGCTTTGCTTATTTGGTAGGTCACAGAAATTCAACTTGGACGCTAGGTGGGTCACAGCCCAGAAAAGTTTGATCAGAACCACTGAGGAAGCCATTTCAGTTCTGAGATTATTTCAACCATGATCTTTAGATGTTATATTGCAGGTTTTTAGTTGTGAGGGAAACTTACATGTATGTGTTGTATATTTCTAACTTAAAATGTTGTCAGTTTGTTGTTTTCATTGTATATGTTGCGGGATGTAACGGGTAACTTATTTGTTTATTATAATGAACAATGTGTAGAGTAATTACACTGTTTAGTTGACCAGGTTTTTTTATAGATTTAAAAATCCAACATAGCATTTAGGTTTTTCTAACATTAGTGCCTGCTGCTGCATCACTGTATGTCGACTGACAGCTGTCTCTCCGGCTCAGATTACAGGGAACTTGGTGATGAGCAAACTGAAGGTGGAGGAGCAGTATGTCCACATCCTCCCCATGAACACCCAGGTCACTGTGGAGGGAGTCACGGTCGTCCTCCTGGAAGCCAACCAGTGAGTCATCCACCTGACGTCAGTATCAGCCACTGAGTAGCAATCAGCTGCTTGATAGTGGCCAAACGGTTTGTCTGGAGCAAGTGCTTCGTCATGAGAATGATGGACCAGTCACTGAAGATGTGGTTGCTGGTTAGCTTTTGTTAAACACTCAGACCAGTGACTTCACACAAAATAATGAATAGCTAGACCATTAAAATAGAAAAAGTTTATACTGTGGCAGTCATCATTGTCATAAAAGTTTTTAAACTAAGCATTTGAAGCAAGAACACTGAGGCAGATTGAGTTTCAGTCTAATGTCTGAGGTGAATTTCAAATTCAGACAGCCCCAAGCTAACTAACTAGATTATAATTTCACTGAGGAATACTAATAGGTTTTTTTTTCCCCCTCTGTTTTATGAGAGTGCATTTTCTTCAGTCAGCTGTGTTTGAAAGTTAAAACCATTACTTTTGAATTCACGCCTAATTATACAAACAGTTATGATGGCCATCCACTTCTCTAATCTAAATAAATGTGTATTTACCTACATTATTGACCACACTTCTTCCTTCAATGTTCATATATCCAGCTTCACCTCCTGTCTCTGTCTGCCTTTTTCAGTTGTCCAGGAGCGGCCATGCTGCTGTTTTTCCTGCCCAATGGACAGACAGTCCTTCACACTGGAGACTTCAGAGCTGATCCCTCAATGGAGACCTACCCTGAGTTACTCAGCTGCCGGGTGCAGACGCTCTACCTGGACACCACGTTAGTGCCTGTCTGCCTCCTCTCATATACAGTGAATGTACCAATATAATGTAAGGCCAAAACACAGGGCTGTGGTTATATTGCACTGGTCTTAGCTGTGTGCCTGACCTTTTTACAGGTAGTGTGGATCAATATTAGCTAAATGCACTTTGTTTTCACTCTGTGTCCTCAGTCCTCTCAAGAAAGGAACATGTGAAGCAGAAGCCCTGAGGAAACTCAGATTTTTAATATAAGCTCTTTTATCCCTGCAGCTACTGCAGCCCTGAGTACACCTTCCCCAGACAGCAAGAGGCCATCAGCTTTGCAGCGAGCACTGCCTTTGAATTGGTGACGCTCAACCCACGTACACTTGTGGTGTGTGGGTCCTACTCTGTGGGAAAAGAGAAGGTCTTCCTGGGTGAGTGTTTAGTTGAAGTTATACTTTGTGCATCTGTGTGGCCTCAAAGGCTAAGGAAGAGGATATAATTTAAGTGAAATTAAAATATTCAGCTGCAACTTTCTTTCTCATGGTACCATCCATGTGCTCCTAAACCTGAGACCCATATTAATATTATAGGCTGTCTCTTAATACTGGAAGGATGCTGCAAGGAGTGTAGGCAGTTTGAGGCGTGTTCCTCAAGAGTTATTGTAGTAGCACTTGTAGTAATTTTAATTTAATATAACTCATTTAATTACTAGATAACGGCAGCACTCACAGACGGCACATAACATAGATGTCAAAGTACAAAGTAATGTTTTTTTTTTTTAAATCCAACGTATTCCTGTGGGCACCTATTTAGCAGATAAGATGGTTACTAATTATACAAAAACAATTGGGTATGGGGTTGGAGTCAGACATAGATAATTAGACTGGTTGATAAATTAAATGATTTTGTGACAAACTACTGAAAATGACATGGTGATTTATTCATTTAATTCTGGGAATAGTGGCATTACTGTGCTGTGTTGTGGAGTAAGGTATTAACACAAATAGTTGGGACACAAAGTAAATGTGTTTCTAAACCAAATGGTAACATGAGTGGATATTTCCAGAGCCTCATGTCGCTGCCTGACCTTTCACTCCCATTGAAAGGCCCTGTGAGATTAGGTCTTGTATTGAAACAGGAGCGGCTCGGCGAATTGTGGATTAGTCTGTTCGGAGGCGAGAGCCACACAATATGAGCTGTCCTAACGTGGAGGCAAACAGTCCTCTGGTGACGCATGAATAAATGGGCTGTTCCACTTTGGTGTAGTGAAGTAATCAAAAACCTCTTAGAAGCATGCATTCATTCCGTAATCACCTTTTTGCTTCAACAAGCTCTGTGTGAAATTGGATTGGAGGGGAAAAAAGAGTGTTTGTGCTCTTAAACGCATCCTTTACAACCATGACCATAAAATGTACCCATATTGTTTTCTGCTTTCAACATTCAGCAGTTCAGTTTGTACGATGTGTTCGGTGAGGTTGGTGTAAAGTAAAATAGTGGGCTGGAGTTAAGCAAGTACATTTTTTTTCCTGAAATGTAATTTCTTTTTTTGCGGGGTAACAACAGGGGGTTTATTAGTTACAAGTACATACTGGGTCTTCAAAATGAAAAGTCTGAATTGCCCACATCCCTGGTTCTTACACAGGCCTTGTTCTGCTTCATTCGCAGCACTGGCAGAGATCCTGGGGTCTAAAGTGTGCCTCTCTAGAGACAAATACAACACTATGTGCTGTCTGGAGTCAGAACAAGTCACCCAACTTATAACCACAGACGGGAAGGCCGCCCAGGTCCATGTGCTGCCCATGATGCAGCTCTCCTTCAAAGTAGGTGCAGCCGTCACTTTTTTCCATGTACTGGTGTGATAAACAGTTATTATAGTGGGACTATTTTAGGAGCATATTAGGAAACAAAGTACAGCAGTGATTAGAGCACCAGAGTTGGTATAATTCAAGCACCGCTAGGCACAGAGAGGCTGACTTGGGGGGGCTCTTTATCAAGAAGAGCAACAAAAACTCAGACAGAGTCACCTTGAAATTAATGGATAAATAAAACTATTAAAACCACATTTTAAGTAAAATATTTCCCTTTTTTTTTTAAATGTTTTATAGTAAATTGGAAATGTCATTCGTTTTGTTTGTTCATCCGACAAAGGAGAGTGACGAAAATGAATAACTTGTTTTTCATGTTTGGAGGTTAGCATGTTATCTATATACATTTTGGTAGAGAGATTTATGTATATGTTCGGTAGCAACATCGTTCTTTGATGACACGTTTTCCTTCCTCACTTTTACAAACTACACTTTCAGGTTTTGGCTCCCTTTTTGAATATGAAATTCTCATGTCCATCTCTCCCTCGTCTTGTCTCCAGAAACTGCAGGATTACCTGGCACGCTTTTCAGGACGGTACGATCAGCTGGTGGCCTTCAAGCCCACAGGCTGGACCTTCAGCCAGCAGGTGGAATCAGTGGAACATATTAAGCCTCAGATCAATGGCAACATCTCCATCTACGGTACACACCGACACGTTTTACCACATGTATTTGTCAGAAGGAATAACAAACGTAAATTCACGAGAGAAAACAATGAATGCTCTTCGCTATGAGGCCTAACAAGATGCTAATGAATCAAGAATAATCAAGAATGAGTAAACATATTTAAAATTAGGGCTGTAACCGCTGTTTCATAGTATTTGTAGTTCTTCAGAAAGGTTGTAGGTATTGGAGCAGTGAATGCCCTTTTCTCCTTTACTGACCAGTGTCATCTTGCCACACGGTGCTAAGACTTCACAAGAGCACGATTTCTCTCCAGCTGAAAACCTGAAGGTCCATCATGTTGTTGTATTTAGCCTGCAGCTCCTTCTTTTGGGAGAAGGAGGAGATGGAGAGGGAGAGTCTGAGAAGGAGTGTGAGAATTAACAATAAGCCGTGGCTCAGGTTTGGGTTACTTCGGCTTGGTGTAGAGGGGGAATATAATGTACTGTACACAGCTGGACAGTAGCCCGGCATTAAACCCCACTACTGAAATGGGCCATGACTTGATTTAGCACTGAAGATTTCGCCCTCCCGTCCTCTGTTTCATGTTCCTAATAGATCCATCAACAGCATCCACCATCTGGCCTGTAACCTGCCATCACCAGATAGAAGCTTTTGCGATGAACACTCAAGTGTAATTTCCTCCTCCTCAGCAAGTTGTGTGCTGCTTGTGTGTCAGTCAGGCGGAAGCCAATGTGTGCGCTCGCTCTCTCTGTGTGTGTGTGTGTTCTCCTCACAGTGATCTCCTCCTTGCTCTTCCCGGCCATATGTTATCTCTGCTCCTAATATTGTTCTCTGCATGTGGGGGGGGATTGCCTGTATACTTGGGTAGGCTTAGTTTTCGGGCTTGCAGATCTGGTTTAAAGCCGCGGAGCACATCAGACCTGTGGAGAAGCGACGCGAGGACAAACGAGAAGCAGCAGCTTTCTGCAGCAGTCCCGAGACGCGTGTTCTTATTCTGTCCTTGAAAATCAAAAGGAGACTATGAACGAGAGTCATTTGATAGTCTTAATGTTTCAACATCTGCAGTCTGCCTCGTCCCCTCAGAGGGGAAACGTCTGAGCCTGTCCATCACTTTATTGAGCATCTGGTCCCCCTTGTAAGACTTTGCCCTGCACATGTCTGACTCCCCCTCCATACTTTGAGACATGTGACTCCCTGACAAGTTTTTACCTCAAACCAAATCCTCTGTATTCACTGTGCTCGATGCTTACTGACTGGAGAAACCGGGGAGAAAAATATCAAAGTGAATGATTTGAAAGAGTAAATCATGTCCCTCTGGTTCAGTTCTAAACCACTACTGGCCTCTTTCCCCACAGGACTTGTCTCGGTTAATAAACAGAAAAGTTAGATAATTACAACCCACACTTGGAAATAACAGAGGAAAAACAAAGCGTGGGTTATCTTCAAGCTTATGTCACATTCAGCGTGGCTTTGGGGTTCATGATGACGACAACCCTTCTGTTTTCTTGACAGGAATCCCGTACAGCGAACACAGCAGCTTTCTGGAGTTGAAGCGTTTTGTCCAGTGGCTCCAGCCCCTCAGGATCATCCCTACAGTCAACAATGGCAGCTGGGCTAGCAGGAAGGCGATGGAGAAGTGCTTTAGTGAGTGGCTCATGGAAACTAAAGCCAAACTGTAGCTTATTTTCCGGTAAACTGTGTTTGCAGCTGGCCTCTAAATCGCCTCTGCTGCTTGAGCAAAACCAATTAATTCTCAATGCTTTAAACGCCACATGACCATGGGGAACTGATCTATTTAAACAGAGCTCTGCGTTTATGCACAATGGGCCGAACTAAACTAAGTGGGCAACTCTGGGAGCAGTTTTTTGTAAACATGTTCTGAGGTCGTGCATGTATTATGTCTACAATTAGACCTGTGTCATGCAGAACTGAATTTATTGGATGTGTTTACTGCCTGTTGTGGCCACTTCCTCTCTTACTCTTACCTGTCAACAAATATATAGTGCTGCTTTGAAATTTAGCAATTTCTTATTTATCAGTATTTTTTTAATTCTGTATTTGTAATCAAAATTTTGAAAATAATCAAAAATAAATATTTTAAAAGTTCTTAACACTTTTCCCTCATTTCATTTGTTGCAACAACACGGTTCATATTACATTTGACAAGAAAAATCACTGAACATGAAATTAAAGATGAGCTTTATTATATTCTTTCAAAATTTGCAACCTTGACACAATCAGTGGTTTTCAAGGTTACATTTTCAGTTTTTTCACTGCCGCTGTGCATCACATGACATTCAAATCATTCACACTGATGGATTTTCGAAGCCCCACGAATGCCTCTTCAAGCATATACAGTGTTAAGGAGGAATGTCACTGTTGTGAATGGCTTCAATCTCGGGAGGCCAGAGTGAGGAAAGATTCTAAACATTGAAACAGTTTGATGTTTGACTGTAGTTATCCACTATATATCAGGTGTACAGTAAATACTAAACATTTTAATTTACAATTTGATTTCAACATTTTACACACGCATAAGAGGACCATAAGAGCTACTTGACATATTTATGAACGCTGAATCTCCCTGTAAGTTTCCATCACTTGTTAACAATAAAAACATCCTGGAAAGTGCATTTTTAAAACCCATCTCTAGGCATTTCATTACACCTCTTACCTCTCTTCCTATTATAAATTATACATGTCGTCACGCCAATCACCCACTTCACAAGGTGACTGATGCAATAATCACTGCATTACTATCTGTGCACACAGCAAGCCATTCCCAGCCATTTCTAATAATAATGTGACGGGACATGGACTTTTTACTATTTGATGTTAAGAGTTTAGAGGCATGCTTTGTCCTTGCCCTCTGTGGACATTAGGTCAGTGGGCGTCATTTTGAAAGGATTAAAACCATCTTCTCAAGTAATATTAAAACTACATTTCAGCAGAGTGTCCTCAGTCTCAATTTCTGCTTTAATTCAGAGAGAAATGGGTGAATCACAGCCTGGGGTGTAACGCCATGTTGTCGGCATATTAATTCACCAGGCTCTCCCAGAGGTGTGTACGACATCAAATTCTGGTCTCTTCCTAAATCCTTCTTGTTAATCATCCATTTTAACAAGAAGGTTTAGATGTAGGTCGGCCTTCGTCTTTGTAACCAAACACTAACAGAGGGTTTAAACACACAGTGCACTTTTCTTATTGTGCTCTAGAGACGGGCACAGCTTACAAAGAAAATCCATCGTGGTTGTCGCATTCTGAGCAAACTGGAAATGAATTAGCATTGCTCTCATTCACACTAGTCATGAAACCCGATGCTAGCTCATGTTGTTGTAAGACACAAATCTTTTCAAAATATCATCGAATTACTTCATGTTGATTCAGAGTGACTTGTCTTATGCCCAACATCATCTTCATGTTGTTTAAATCGCTTATGAATGCTGTGGCTTCCTGTCATCTTGGATTAGACTTCATTATAGTACATACACTTTCACATTTTCGCATTATTAATACCAGTTTAGTGTAAGAAATATAGTTGTTCAATAGTCTATATACAGTTTCCTTGTGTATATTGCACCATTTTGGCACCACATGCCGTACACAATCTGATTTTAGCTGGTAAACACATTTTCACGCCCTTTCTTTGGCAACATACAGGTGGTATGAGGAAATAGTGGTAGTGAGTAAATTATTTGGCTGTTCTTTCTCTGTAAGAATTTCTTGACAACAGACATCTTATCTGCAGTGCATACAATACACAATGAATCATGCTTTGTTAAAACTGCAAGTCAGTGTTTACTCAAAGTGATGAGTCATTCTGTGTGAGGTGTAACTTTGAGTTTCACTTTAAGCTCTTCTAGACTTTTAAACCAAGTAAACTAGTAGAGAGACAGATGAATAGGATCTAGCCAGTCTAAAGTGGTCAATACACGGTATGAACCCACCATCCACAGCCTTCAAGAGTCATTTAGACACACCCGGACATACAGTGGAAGTAACTGTCCCGTCTCTATTGGTCAGTTAGCAGTAAGTCACTGCAAACACAGTTTGGCAAATGCAGAGGCTGGCATCCAGGTTGACGCAGGATGGTCAACTTCACCTGAAAAGAGAAATAATTGACCTCTCAGACGATCTAGTCCCACATTCATCGATGCTTGCAAACAGCTGCATCCTGGATACTGACAATGTGTTAGGTGTGTGCCTCAGGAAGGTACCTCATTCTTGAGAGACTTGCTGAGATACATGTTGATATCGTCCACGCTGTCAGCGTGCAAGTCATTAATTGCCAGAATTTGGTCTCCTTTGTGAAACAGGCACACAGACTGTGGCTGGCCTGTCCACCCAGACACACTGTGACACACAGACAAAAACTCTGCTTGTTAGATTCATTTTGCAGCTCTCATTCACACAGTATTTGACATTTGTGCTTTAAAGTTTTTGTGTTTTATTCCTACATCTGTAGTACAGATTCTAGTATAGTATAATATATATAAATATAGTCTAGTATAATGCCTATGACGATTCTCAGTCATCCGGGTCATGTGATGTATGAAGTCAGAGGCAAGTGGACTTGGGGTGTAGTTTTGAAGACTTTTCACCACTGAACCAGGAGACTTTATCACTTCTACTGGTGAAGAAAAGAAATGTCTTCAAGTACAAACAGCAAGTCAAGTTGCTTTTGACTTTATGTATGGAATGTGGCAAACTCATCTGTGGTTTTAGTGTTTTCATTCATATTAATACAGAAAAATGAAAATGTGTACAGGGACATTCGTTTTTTTGGCTGAAATGGTTAAGCCTGTCCACATATCTCAATCAAAGACGTCCAACATCTGAGACGTTTAACATTTTTATTGTCCAACAACTATACTGCAATGAGGTAAGTGGTCTCATTTCATAGATGAACTTACCTTGGTTTTCCATCCACCTCGGTACAGGTCAGGTGTCTTTTCAGATCTACCTGCTTGACCTTAATATCTCTCTCCTCTGGGGTGAGGGTGTCAAGGCTTGAAATAAAAACAAAAGCTTTATTTAATGATATTGTATACATTTAAAAAATGCTAATAGGGATTACATTTAAATCTTGACACTTGACATCCAAGGCAATCAAAATAGTTCACATGTAAGAACTGCAAGAGAATACATTTTCCTAACATCCTTCTACAAGTTATTGTTATTATTGTTAGTAAATCTTTGATAAAAAGTTAGTTAACCAACTGCTTAGGAATGAAACTGCACATAAAAACATAAATGTATGGTTATTAATGCCTCCTTCCTCCATTATAGTGGCATGAGTGTCTGTATAGATAAGGACTTCTAACAAACAACAAACATCTCAATTAAATTTTGGTAGCAAACTCACTTGAGCTGCAAATGTTTGATGGCAAGTGCGTCTTATTATTATTCAGCTATAATTACATTACATTTAGGCATTTAGCAGACGCTTTTATCCAAAGCAACTTCCAAATAAGAGCTTTACATAAAGTGCATAGAATCATGGACGAAAACCACAAGATGTCGTATCAAATAATATGAGTGCTGGTGATCAATCACAAGGGCTATAGATAAATACATCGCTGCCAGTGGCAAAATCGAAAAGAGCATTAAATCTAGAAACAGATTATGTCCGTTCATTATCGATTGATTATAGGACAAATATGTCCTATAATCAACCTAAATTTAAGAAATAATCAATGGAATATTATTAAATGAATGATGTTGATAAAAGTTAATATCAGGAAACATATTCCAAGTCAATATATTCAGCTTTGGTAAGTATTTATTGAAATTACTATATAAGAGTAACAAGCAACAAGGTGGTGCTGTGAAGTTGTACTTAGACACAGTGGTGCTTTAAGCTAAATGCTAACATCTACATTCTATGAATTTTACAACAATGCTACTATGCTGATGCTAAGCAGGTACAATGTTTACCATGTTCACCATCTGAAGTTTGCATGTTAGCTATTGCTAATTAGCACTAAACACAAATTATATATATACAGTGGGTACGGAAAGTATTCAGACCCCTTTAAATTTTACACTCTTTGTTTTATTGCAGCCATTTGCTAAAATCGAAAAAGTTCATTTTATTTCTCATTAATGTACACTTAGCAACCCATCTTGACAGAAAAAAATTGAAATGTAGAAATTTTTGCAAATGTATTAAAAAAGAAAAACTGAAATATCACATGGTCATAAGTATTCAGACCCCTATTTAATCAACAGAGATCTAATATTTTGTCAGCAAGATCAAATTCTTTACAAGATATCCAGTATATCAGTTTTTGTGGCAGTCATGTTCTCAGTTATATTGTAATGAACTAATATCTTTTAGAGTTTTTCTATTTAATAAAGTGGGGGGTAAATATAACAACAACAAAAAACTTTATTTACTTACATTTCACCGCTGTGAACAGACACGTGCTGGCGTTGTAGTTGCTGTAAAGGGTAGGGTTCATGCACACAACTGAAATTTCTATCAGTCAGAATAAATCTTCAGTATCAGGAGCAAAAGATTCTTGACTCACATGCCCAACATTATTGTCAGACCCTGTATAGTCAGTTAATATACAATCCTTTAATTACATTACATTTAGGCATTTAGCAGACGCTAAAAATAATTAGTAATAATTAGTAATTACTAATAATTTAAGACAAGTGAGTGCAAAGTATCTATTCACATTCACCAAAAACCTGCAGTCAGAATGAGAGTATTCCTTCTGTGCCTTAAGCACATCCACTTGTTTGTGTTTGTTTTGTCGCTTTCATTCTGCCTTCTGTTCCAAGACACTCATATTGGTTTCAAGAAAATGAAGGAAGAGGAACTGTACTGCACATGTGGAGTTGTAACAATACTTGTTGTTGAGTTGTATTAGCAAAGTATTATCTCAAAGTCTTAATGTATTAGACTTTGAGATGATATATTGTGATAAAATAGATACATTTTTAACAAATTATTAAAGCAGCACTTGCTATTGACAAATGACAAGATACAACATGTGAGGATTACGAAATGACACCACAAGTTGAATCAAATAATAAAAAATATTTATAGTATATATGATGATAGCAGCTTACATTTAAATAAAGTCAGACTCTCTTTGCTGCCACAACCAGTTAAACAAATCCCAAAAGTGTGTTTGCCAGTAATTGCCCTACTCATTTCTTGATGATAAGTCTTCAGTGTTGCTTTCCTCTATTGTCAGGGGGTGCCTGTTATAGCTCTGATCTACTAGAATGAAGATTAACTTTCAATAGGAATAATCTCTTAATGGAGAGCTAATGAAATAAGAGGCTGAAGTGCACTGTTGCATGTTTGTGTGTGGTGGTGGGGGGTGTATGTGCATTTAACTGTTCTACACAAAGGATGGATTAGAGGGTGGAGAGGCCCCTGTGGACAATGCTGTGAAGGTCTCCTTATACCCATCCAAAGCCAAATCCAACCAATATAAATATGTGGTTTAACATAACAACAGAACACATAACAAGACTAAGAGTCTACAGCAATGCTAGCACCTCGGTCAGGCTGTACTTAGGCACAGCAGTGCTTTGAGCTAAATGCTAACGTCAGCATGCTAATATGCTCAAAATGACAATGCTAACGTACTGACAAACACAAAGTACAGCTGAGGCTGATGGTGAATGTAACCAGTTTTGAAGGTATATGGTCACAAACCAAAGTGTTAGATAAAAACCATTTGATCTGATTATGGCGCAATATGTATACATTTCTTGACAGTCCATCCAACTGTTGATAATGCATTTCACTTAAAACCACAACTGTGACCTTGATGGTGGCACTTGGATGGTAATGTCAGAGGATCAACAAGGAACCACCAGCAACCTTGACCTTGATGCAAAATTATTGAGTCAAATGTCAGCAGTAGACATAGTTTTCTTTCTTTGTTTCAAGATGAAAGTAAGCTACTTTAAAAAGCTTCAATTAAAGTTCAGTAATCATTAAGCTTCAATTAAAGTTCAGTAATCATCTGAACCTGAGTCATTCAGACTATTCACACTCTATAATTATATCTCTATATAATTAGAGGCCGCCAGTGAATGGCATGAATGACCCAGTTTGTTATCCTTCTTTGTTTACAAAGGTGTCTATAGGGTCGGGTGTAATGGAATATGTAATATCAAGTTCAAGTTTGGTTTCAAAGCCAAATTTTCTTTTTGTCGCTGTTCTGGCATGACATGTATGGAGCTATTTTTGTTTCTTTTTTAAGCAGTCAAAAAAATGGTTTGGGAGAGAAACTTTCCATACTTTTGCTTGCAAACCCTAAAGTTTTGCTTGCAAACCCCAAAATGTTGCTTGCAAATCTAAAAGTTTTGCTTGCAAATCTAAAAGTTTTGCTCGCGAATCTAAAAGTTGTGCTTCCGGTTCAGCTATATTCCGTGGGCGGGACCTACGCTGAAAGATGAATGACACGTTTATTGGCCAGTTTTGATCAAAGTGACAGCTTGGCAACATGCTGTCAGTTAACGAGAGAGGCTGTTTTGAAGTCCGCCGGGAGGAGACCTTTTTTTTAGTCAAACCATTTTTTTGACTGCTTAAAAAAGAAACAAATAGCTCCATATAGATGTTGAAATATTTTGCAAAATGTAGGTGATTGGGGTTATCCTCCAGCCTCAGATCTTGTGAAAAGCAGTGATAGCTTCTTAAAATGCCATTCAACTTGTGACTTATGTTAAACTGAATCACAGTATCTCACAATTGATTACATTTACTAATAAATAACATGTCCTCAGTTACCACACATTGTCTTTAGAAATTCAGTCACAATTACAGGATTGTACTTTTCTATACTTTTGTCACAACCCTGAGGATGTAATATTTAGATGACTTTTCCAGTACCACTGAGGAACATATCTACAGGCCGGAATAATCCCATTGTGGCACTGTCACCGTGTAGTCAGTCACAGAAGGAGCTAACAGGTTGAATCAGAATCAGAATACTTTATTGATCCCTGAAGGGAAATTGCTTTTTGTACAGTTGCGCTGCTCGATAAAGTTATTGAGAAAAGAACAATAAACCGTAGAATATTCAATTCAGTTCAATTTAATTTATTTATATAGCGCCATATCATAACAAAGTTATCTCAGGGCACTCTATCGCATGGAGTAGGTCGAGAACGACTTCCACACACACAAAGACCCAACGTTCTCACCATGAGCAAGCACT
>JAVQJD010102826.1:0-36805 GCA_036023655.1 Nannoperca australis | reverse complement strand
TTCCTTTGGTAAAGGATGGTCCAGTGAACCCTGTGCCAAATGACATAAGAAAGGAAGCATTGAAGCACCTTTTCTTAGCATTTAGAGAGTTGGACCAGCTCTTATCATGGCTGACACTCAGATACTTCCGGGTCATTTCACTCAGTTAGAAACCTTAATGAGCAAAAAAGACTGACCTCAGCCCAGGTCTGCAGGTATGGGGGTTGGAAGGAGCTCTGAGTCTGATTACAAGTGATGCAGGTTTAATCAAACGATCCAGCACAGCAGGGAGCACAGGGGAGACCAGAAGAGCCCAGAGCTAACCAGATGTCTGTGACATGAGGAGGGATACATGACATGAGGAGGCTGCTCGAGGCTATAAAATGCAATCATAATCCCCTGGAAGTGAGCACAAGATGGCTCAGCGACCAGCCTGGGAGTCAAGGCGATCTGTCAGCAGACGGTCCCCTGTTCTCCCCCTGAACCCGACCTCAGGCTACCTGCTCATTCAACAGAGAAGATGCTAGAAACTCCACGCTGCACTTTCAGCAGACAGGCAGCAGTGGGTTTCCATCATTATCAGTGCTGTGATCGTGGTTACAAAGGGGGGGGCATGTATGTCTCTGACATCTGAATCTGCCCATCTGTTTGTTTTTTCTTTGCTATGTTTGTCCTGGTGTGTATGTGTTTGTGTACACTGGCAGATCCTGGCCTCAGCAGGACTCCCATCTTGTGTTCCATCCCATGCTGTGTCTCACTCCATGAGGGGATAAATATTTTAAAAGCAGAGGAAGCCCTGTGTCCCCAGCTGCTGTGTCCTGAGGTGTGGCATTCCTGCATTAGCTGCACCCTTTACTACAGTGACTTTTCTTTCTGCCTAAACATAGATTTCAGCTTAAAGTGTACATTACCACCCTGGCCATTATTCTCTGCAGAGTTTGGTGTGGAAGGTCACCAACCTAAGTGCTGGCGCAGCTGAAGCTCAGATGAATAAGTAATACAGTCAATGACAACAAGACTGGATACGACAGTAGAGATGCTAAGTGCTGGAAGGTTTTTGATGGAGAGAAAAGAAGTGTAAGCTCCACCGAGTTTTCTTGCAGGTTTTAGAAGGAAAAAAACATTAATGATTTAAGATGGAGTGAAAAGGGAAAATATGAGGCAAAGGCTCAATCAGACTGTTCAAGGTGTTATTTTCCGCATTTGGCATCCTGTAAAAGCAGCCCACACTTCAAGCTTGGTCCTTTGTTAACAGTACATCACAGCGGGTGAGAATTACACTATCATATACTCTGACTGAAGATAATTAAACCATTATGTGTTGTCACCACTATCCACATACATTTGTGTACAGCCACAATGATATTTTAGACAATAGTGTTTCCTGATTCAACATGACAATGCCGCTATGCACAAAGGTACCTCCATAAAGAAATAATAATATATTTTCAGAGATTGGTGTGGAACAACTTGACTGACTCAACCCCATCCAATACCTGTGGGGTAAACTGTAATAAACCAGACCTTATCACATAACATCGGTATTGGACCTCACTAATAAATGCAATTGTGGCTGAACGGGAGTAGGATTGGGCGATATGTTAAAATGACCACCGTCAGACCAACAACCATTTGTTGGCACACACAATATATTTATGAGGTTTTCAGGCTAGTTCTCAAATATGATTTATGAATTGACCCTGCTTTTCAGTGCCATTCAACCACTGAAGACGGCTTAATTGTCATTTAGTCACTGCCCTGTTTTGTGAGTCATTGGAATTCAGAGCAACAAGAATGTGCATCATATGGCCCAACTCCAACTGCCCGTTTTTATTTGCGCATGCCTTAAATTGCACATTATAGGTTAATTGTTTACCAAGTTGAATTCCTGATTAGAGAGAACATTAAATTAAAGAAAACAACACAAATGGACACAAACGCTGATAGACAATATATTAGTGCAATCACCTCACCCTAAATTGGGAGCAAATTCCTGCATCCCCCAAAATCTTGTGGAAAACCTGACACCAGAAGAGCAGCAGCTTAATGCCCGTGGTTTTGGAATGAGATCACATATGGCTGGAATGTTCGGGTGTCCACATATGCCTTTATTGAGTTTGGTTCAATGTAATTATTTAATCTGAAATTATTCTGAATGTTATAACTAGATAGTAAAAGTTGGCCTGGCTTGAGTTAGTGATGGAAGATGAGTAAATTTAATTAAACTGATAATGACATTTTAAAGTGGAAGGCATCTAAACAATCATAGATAAGCAGAGGAAAATGGACATAGCATTCACCACGACTGGAACTGTTTTTTTGTTTTGTTTTGTCCAGTGCTCTCCACACACAAACACTCTCTCCCACACTTTTGCTCCCACTTCATCTCCCACCGCTCAATGTGGCCTGTGAGGGAGATGTAGATTGTCTGTAGCGAGCCATCAATCATGGCTGTAACGACAGCTCCATAAACAGAAGGTCAGCCTACCTACTGGTTTCTGCTCGGCGGTGATAGCATTCACATCGTCCTGCAGCACTTCCCTTCCTTCCTGCTGACCTCTGCACAGCTTCAGTGGCAAGGACGGGACTCTGCTTATCTCCACTCTCTGGATTTAGACACTTGATGTGGGTGGTAGTAACACCAAGGTGTCAGCAGTGTCGTAAATAAGATTGTAGGCAAAGTGTGACCTCCATTCAGCAGCGATCAGTGTCAGGCAAACAATCAACAATAGGAAGAAAATGTAGGATATGTATTTAAAGGATTATGCACAATTTTGGCAAAATGTAATTTGAAAGCTATAGAGCTGCAACTAACACATCTTAAAATATTTTCCAGATTCATTGTGTAGTCTAAAACTCTCTGAAAATTGTACTTAAGATGCCATCTTTAAATAGCTTGTTTGGTCCAAAATCATATTCAATGTTCAGTTAGATGTAAGGCAGAAAAGCAGCAAATCGTCATATTTTATGAAGCTGGAACCAGCAAATGTGATGCATATTTGCTTAATAAATGATTAAAACAATTAATCAAATATAAAAATGGTTGCATTAGCGTTTATAGCTGCCAGGTTTACTGTGCTGACATCTTTTAAATTGCAGTTTAAATTAAATTTTGTATTTTTTCTTTTATATTTGATGTGTTAGTATGTACAACTCTTAAGCTCTTTTGTAAAAGCTACCCTGTTCAGCCTTGTGTTTTTTTGTTTTGTCTGTGTTGCGGCTTTTTGTATACAAACCCCTGAGACTAACAATGCCAGTTTGTGTGCTTTCCTGTGCCTATTGTTGCCGCTGCGTCTCCGTGCCCCCGCTAGCATCTACTCGTTGTAAGGTCGAGACAATGACCTCGAATAGTGTTGTATATCTGCAGTGGCTTGACCCGTGGCCCTTCCTGTTGCCTTGCACACGCACACACACCCTCGACCTTTGACCTCTGCAGCAAAGAGTCGTTGGCCTGTCATGTCAGGACAAGGCAGGGTGTACTCCCGGCCTTTTGGCAGGGATCTGTGAGAACCTGCTGCTTTCTTTCTCATAATCCTCGGGAGGAGACTAATGCCACACTGTGGACCAGACAAATACCAATATAATCAAAGAAGTGATGTAAGTTAACAGTTAAAGCAGTCGGTTGGTGCTAGACTACAAGTTTATAAATGATTAAAAAGAAAATCTGAGGGTAAAGTTAGAAAGAGGGGAGCTTACCAGACCTCTGTAGCCCACTCTTTATCTCTGCTTGAGCAATGCAAATCCGACAATGTTATAGCAGTTCAATGCTAAATCGATGGCATTTCCTGCAGCCTAGTGCAAAAGTGCAGAGCAGCAGAGAGAAATGGTGGACTGTATTGAATAGTGAATTTTGGACACAGTCTGGCTTTTTATTAAAGTATGAATGCCCCAACTTCAAATGTCACCTTTCTGTGCTAATTTATGTCAAAGCACCCAAGCATCTAGCTTCTCCATTAGTTTTTTTCTTCAGTTTGTGTCTGCAGAGGAGCAAACCTTCAGTGTTGGGCCTGAATTGGCGCAATGACTAGCAGAGGCCAAAACACACAATGGTCCTTTTTTAATACTTTTCTTTCATCCCCTTCCTGCTCTCAGTATTGTATGTCAGAAATGAAAGTTTGGAGATGTTCAAACAGCTTTTTCAAATTTTTCTTTTTTCAATTAACTTGCAGACCTGGAGCTGTAGTCTTTGTGTTTGAGGATGAAAAGCAGTGAGAGGGTGCAGCTTTGAAACAGCCTGAAAGACACACCTGTGTAACGAAGTGCGTTCATTCAATTTTCAGATCACCTTGTCCTGAAAAAAAAAAAAAAAGGCCACAGCTCCGCTCCAAGGACCAGAGCTGGGAAATGAAACCTTGCCTGTCAGTTATTGTCACAGAGGAAAGCTCACTTATTTCCCAGATATATTATCCTCCCTCCTGCCTCCCTTCACTCCTTTCTCCACCCTCCCCCTTACATTGTTCTCCAGGATCAAGTTCATGGAGGTCCGGGCTGGAGCAGGGTAATGGGACCCTTGTCCCTGTGTCTCAGGGCAGGTTGAATGAGTCTCTGCCCCTGCCCCCCAGCTCACATACAGGCACTCTGAATAGGACCCTGATTCCCCCTCTTTTTCTTAGCCTGGTCTCCAGTTTCTTCAGACTTGCTCGGCTTCCTGACAGTCCATATCCATATTTCAAAGTGTTTAGATTCCATGTTCACATGTTGACACATCCGTGTTCCCATAACACCTCACAGTTCCTCCCAAACCCCACCTGCCACATCCACAGCAGCTCTGTACTGAGAGAATAATTGGCAAATAAATCAATTCTGAAAGTAATCCTTATTTTCAGCCCTAATATTCAATGTACGTAAAAACACTACAGTGTATGCTGTTATTCGTGGAATGTCATTTTGCTTTGAATACCTACCATGGGAGACAAAACTGAATAATTGTTTGTTTCAAAGCAGTTTCTGGCTACTCAAGAAATGCCAGGAAAAAAACAAGGCATCAAATTTAGTTTAAATCACTACTTTTCTTTTGACGACCAATATCCTGGACATTTTGGTCCCCAGAAGTAGCAGCAGAGTGAGCGCTCCTCGCTTTCACGCAGCTCCCTGGGGTAAAATGATCAACCCTGATCAAAATTTTAAAATAAGGAATCAAATAGTTGAATATTCATGTTGAACAGCCAAATCTGATTCGATGTTGGGTACAGCCCCAGAGATTATAGCAATGTTCAAATTATTCTGATGGTGTACTTTTTTTGTTGTTGTTGAAAAGTGGAACAAATTTGATGAAAGTTGGTGCAGTCTATATGATGCTTTCAGGCCATTGATCTCAATGTTATTGGGTGAAATCCAGAGCACAACATGAAGTGGTGCATCTAGTGGTGAAAAAAGGATTTCTGCATATTTTGGGTAATTTTGACTGTACGTTTTGGTTACACTAACTCAAAAAATGGTCTCAAAATGGGACTAAATGGTGGCAGACTAAAGCTGTCAGATGCAAACGCATCGTGTCTGTGGGAGTAAGTAGTAACATGTAACACGGTTATATAGGTACAAATATTAAGTGCATATTTTTTTTCAAGTTAACCTTGTTAACAGTCTATCATTCTGATGTGGTGACATGTAAATCACTTCATTCATTCAGTGCCCCAGTGTGTTAACAGTCCTCTGACACTTTTTTTCTGTTTTAGATTAGTTTTTACTCTTTTTCAGTATTAATTGCCCTCACTGCGTGACTGGACTTCCACCACACACTTACACTCTTCCAGACAGGCAGCATCAGTTACTGTAGTCTTTGATGGCTTTGATGTCTGTGCTAATCCAGTGTATCTCCGGCTGCAGAGATGTGTGCGTGTGTGTGTTGGGGAGGGGGAGGTTAAGGAGGAAGTCTCTTAGATGTAATGATGGCAGGGGATACACTCTGAACATCTCTGCTCTCATTTGATTTCCTGCTTCAATGTTGGGCACTTGCCCTTTTCTCTTCTATTTTTTTTCTTTCTTTCGTCTTTCTTTCTCCCACTCACCGTTGCCTTCACATGCACTCAGACCTGTATACAAAGTAAATTGCTGGAAGCTGCCGGGTCATTGAGAGCAGCTGTGTTTGCTGCAAAGCTTCTGCTGGCTGATGCAGTAGTTGTTTTACATTAGCGGCCTGCAGGTCAAACTGCAGCTGGCTGTGTCTCAGTGAGAAGACAAACCCTGGGGAGAGAGAGAGAGAGAGTGAGTGTGTGTGAGAGAACCATCCCGTCCCCATGGTTGTAGCCTTTCCTAAGCGGGCTAAGTCTGGTGGCTAACCCTTAGCACCTATGCGTTTGGAAGCATGACTGCAGCAACATTAATCCATTCCACACTCCATCCGTCACTAGGCACAGGTTATTAGTGCTGGGGCAGAGCACACACAAATAAACACACACACACACACATGGCCCCTTCACCCTTGTGACTTTGCCTTCTACCTCGTCCCCAAAGTTTGCAATGGTGGCCTTGGTGTTGAGAGGCCATTTGTCAAAACCCAGCCAGAGCCTCCACTTGGCTCCTTTTAATAAGGCTACCTGGGCTTTGGGATTACACACACACACACACACACACACACACACACACGTGCACACACAGGGTATGCACTCTACTTTGCACTCTACTCTACACATACTCATACAGCTCTGAGTGTCAGGTGGTGCTTCCCGTGGGGCTTACAAAAGTCCCATTAACATGGCCCTCCTCATTGGTTCTGACAGGTTGATCAATTAGACCCCTCCCCCCGCTGACCCCAGGGCTGCTCTGACTCAGAGGTCAGACACGATGGATCGCTGGTCCTGCACACACTCTCCATCTCTCTCCCTCCCTCTTTCTCTCCTGTTATCTCTGGGGCTGGTCATGGTGCAGCTTGTTCGCCCTGCCATGTGCTCAGCGCTGGGCTGATATCCCAGGGTCCAGTTGTTCTCCAGCTTTTAGGTGGAGGGTCATACTTTATCTGAGACGTGTGTGTGTGTGTGTGTGTGTGTGTGTGTGTGTGTGTGGTACTACCAAATGTGCTTATAGAGATGAGGGAATTCCTATAACGTGAGGATTATTGCTACTACAGTTGTCTCTTTTTAAAAAACATTTCCCCCTTTTTTTTCCTCTTTATTTAACACTCGAGAGTCTTATGCTGCAATCACGCGCTCCTTGGATGGTTCCATTTCCCCGAGCTGGAAAGTCATTCTTCCGACTTCGGTGTGTTCATGAGCTTTTAAGTCGAAATGTGGAAAAAACATGGACGCTAAAAAGAAGATGGGATGCCGAAACAGCCTGAAGCTTTGTATTACAAAGTGGTTTTGTCCCAGACTCCCTAAAACCACAGGAATATTACTTTATCTGACTTGTTATCAGAATTGATTCTAATAAATAACATTTCTGAGTGATTCAGCTCACTATATGTGGACAGCAACGGTTACAACCTAAAACCATATTACAAATTACATGTGAGCAAAAAGTATGATATGCAGTGTGTGAATTCAAAGTTTCTTACAATCAACCAAACATTTACTTTGATCCACCATGTTTCTGCGAATATGACTTAGCAAAGTGGGCAAGTCGTGTACCAGAATATTCACAGACTTTCCGAGTTGTTGTTTTGACTTGAGGGGACATTCATGTGAATTTTCCCAGTCGACAACTAAGTTTCCTAATTATTCTGACACCACATGAATTCAGGGTTATTTTTATAGATTTGCAGTTTGCTGTATTAGCTCAGACAGAGCCTGCTGAGTAACTATGATCGGGACTGAGCCCCTTAATCTAAACCCAATATGTCTTGTAGTTGCATTTCATTCTGGTCCACGTACTGTCGAAACTGTCCTCTTTGTCTCATTTACGATGAGTTCCTCTCTGTATGAATGTTAAACATTCAAACAGTGGCACAAAAATAAGCTCTTTGCTGTTGAGGAACTCGTACAAAAACGTGGGAGTACTGATGTTTTATAACACTGATCCTTTTCCTGATATCTGGAGATGGTATCACATCCTCTATAATTACCCTGTTATTTATTTGAGCTTTGAAGTGCAGGTTACCTCTACAACCCACTGGCCAGATTTCCACCACATTTGGCAAGGACACTCTCCTGAGGACATTTCCTCATTAAATGCCATCTCAGGACAAAGTTTAGTTGGGCACTGGAGGACATTGGTAGGACATTAGAAGACTTTAACGTTTCTTACAGTATTTGAGGAGACAATCTTCATTCAGTTTCAGGGAAATAGAAAGAAATGTGAAAGAAACGTCTTTCCAGCTTGAGTATTTGAGGTCTGTAGGTCTGTTCTGCTGTGTCTCAGTTTCGGTCCGTCTGAGAGTCTTTACTGTGTTTTGTAAACAGTCTGCTCTGCACAGGGTAAATGAAGGTGCCTCTGTGTCTGTGTGGGTGTGGGGTTGCAGAGGAAAAGGCATTTTTAGGTCCTAAGACAAGGCTTTATTAAACCAAATGCAGTATAGATTTGCCTACATACTTCTTGGAAATGTGGTATATTATTGTCCTTTATTATTATATTAAGAACTGTATAAAGATCTTTGGTTGAAACAAATCTGTAAGTGTGCCGCTTCAAAGTGGTCCCAAAACTCATATATCATCACACCAGTATGAATTATTGCCCAGTGCTATGAGGCTCCAAAGTAACTGGTGACAAAAAGAATGGACCTTTGCTTTTAAACAGCTGATTCTGACAGGTGTAAAAATAAAAAGGGTTCAAATGATCTGTTAAGTGAGGGAGGAGGCAGATTAAAAGGCTTAATGAGAATAGTTCAGTTTGTGTGTGTGTGTGGTATTGGGGGGTATCATAGCCTGTCTAGGGACCTGGAGAAAGCATTTCGGGGGAGCTGTGGGGTTAAGAGCGGTGTCACGCCCAGAGAGACGCTGCGCCGCCTTCCTAATGATGTCCACCAGCCTAATTGAATATTGACGTTCTGCACGAGGGCTAAATGGCTTTTGTCTGCTTCACCTCCAATGCTGGTCTGGGCTGCTGATTTGTGCGTGTGTGTGTGTGGGGGGGGGGGTCGTTAAATGTCCCCGTTCCCATGGTTACTGGCTTTTTTGGCTCCTTTGGATGCAGTGTTTTGTTTTGCTTTTTGTATGTCGTCACTCGGAGCTGCTGATGTTTGAGCTAAAGAAGGTTTTTTTTAGTAGTTTTTCTTGTTGGCTGCAGGGAGGTTTTGATGATGTTCTCCCTGAACCTAAAACACCATCAGTCAACACATGATTACACCACAAACACACAACTTCTGGAAGGTGAAGTTCTTGTCTTAATCTTGTTCTTTATTGCAGAACTCCTCCTCCCCTCTTTTCATCTTTCTTTCTTCGCTGCGACCATCACCTCCCTCCTTTCTCTTTCTCGTACAACTTGCGTCTATTTCTGTGATGCTGTTCTACTTCCCACTGTGTCTGCCTCCAGACGCTTCTCCTTTTGTTGCCACGGCGACGCGTTCCAGATGGCGAGTGTCAAAGCGAGACCGGGCTCCGAATGTATTCTGATCCCAACACACACACACACGCATTTGTCTGCGTATATACACTGAGAACAGACTGAGCAGTGTACATTCTGTTCAACACTCACATCCTACTCAGATGCTGGTGGACGTGCACTCTGCCCACTATACACACACTTCTGCACACACACACACACACGCTTAGCAGTACAGTACAATAAAACCTGTGTCACAGCCACACAGGAAACAATCTTTCCTTTATGTGACCGAGATGTCATTAATCTTGGCTGAGTTTAACAAATGCACTTGCATGTTAGGTATATTTCATAGGCAGACAGTCAACAATGGGGCCATTGTGGCGTCGGGCTGCAGCGCCCTGCTCTGCATTCAGTCAGGACCTTTTTGGTTGGCTCCGGATCCGCGACTCATGTCAGGGGTTATGTTTCATGTCCCAGATGAATGTGTTTATGCGGGAGAAAACGTGTGAAACACGGAGCAAAATCAACGTTCCAGCTGTTTATTTATTTCTGCTGCTAGAAACCACCATTTATTTTTCGGAATGGGGAGAAAAATAAATGCATTCGGCCATTTTTCAAAGTTTGGCCTTGTCGCTATTAGTCAAAACTAGAGCCAGACAAATACCCTGCCAGTGCTTTCTGTGTGCAGCGGGCCGACCAGGCCGGCCCAGCTCTGATTCACTGCTTTCTACGTTTCTCCACACCACAGCCGCTGCATCGCCATTTCCATCCGAGAAGTGGTGAGTCTTCCCAGTAATCCATTAGACTTCCATTAGCTCCGATTTGTGTGATTAGTTCTAATTAATCAGTTGAGTCTGTGGCCTTCACTCCCCTGCGCGCTCCTCACATTTCATTTTTAACCTCATTTCTCAGCTCTCCACCGAGCGAGAGAACGAGGCAACGACTGAGCGAGCAAATCAAAGAGCGGGCTTCGGATCTGCCGCCGCCTTTTTGTCAGAGAGCACAAACACTCAATACTGTTCAAGCACCAGACCCAAACAGGCTGGGCCGGTCTCCGACTGCATTACAGTGCTCTCTTCTCTCACCACACTGAATTAATGGGATTTGTTTTGTGTCTTATTTTCAGCAGAGCTACTTTAGGAGCTCGGTTGTGTTTTAAAAATGAACCAGGAGGGATTGAGATCTCATGTTTTACACATCTTGAGTCTGCTCCAGCTCTGGTTAGCCCCACTCTGCCATCCTGTCGAACAGTAAGTATTGATTAGCGCTGGAGCGTCCATCCCTCACTGTAACAAAGCCTATTGATGTTTGTGGAGCCCTGATTTCCCCCTTGGTCAAATACCATAGGCAGCGCCATCGCTAAATGACTGGAAGCTGCTCCGAACTCAGCGGTCTGTCCCAAAGTAACCCAGCAATAACAAAATCATCTTTTCATCAGCGACTCTCCGTTGCTCTGCTCTGTGCTGCAAATTCAAATTAAAAGATTTTTTTTTCTGGGCTTGTTGCAGTAGGTCAGTTTATATACTGAGGTATTATGTGGTGATAATCTATCTTCCTTTGCTCTGTTGTCAGCCTTCTTCTGCCATTACCACTATTGTGATAAATGAAGGCTCAATTTATCAACCAACCTCTACTCGATTTCTTTTTCTCCCCTCGGTTTCCCTGCCCCCGCTCCTACAGCTAGCTCCTGCATAGTTCGCTTTATTTCTTCATCTGTTTTCACCCCCTTACATCCATCCATCCCTCATTCCTACTCAGCCAGATTGAGGGTTTCTTTGTGTCTGCTGGGGAAGGTTGAGATGCTGCCTGTCACCCCGGAGCTGCAGACTCCCATCCAGGCTGCCGGAGGTGCTGTCAATCAATCTGTAGCCTGTGTAGCAGGTGGGGGGTGATGACATGATGTGGCTCACTACTGTTTAGAAATTCACTTTCTTTTTATTCTTTTCTAGGCCTGCGCAGTCAATCGTATGGTTTAGGTTTTCAAAATGAATTAAACTTGATTGTTACTCTTTGAATGTAAAGCACCTGCCCTGGTGCATCAAACCAAGCACTCCTGATTAGTGGTGAATAACCATCTCGTGCATTTTCACTTCACACTGTGGGTAACCACAGTAAGATAGTGTACAGTACTGTATTGTAGTTGCATGTCTCTGGGGGCAAAGGATTCCTTTTTTATGCATCCTGTTGCATCGTCATTATTTCAGGTCAAGACAAGAAAAAAAATACATTTTTTAGATTTGTGCATTAGAATTTAGTTTAGCTGTTTTTCCACTGCAATAGAGCAAAATATTTGTGATTAGCATGTTGGCATGTAGCCCTGTTTGCTGCACAACTGATTGTAGAAAAATTTTATTTGTATATTGGGATTGTTTTTCGCAGTGATCTATTTTAGTTATATATTAAGCACTTTCACTTCACTAGGCCATTTACATCCTTAAAGCTGCTATAATCAATATTTTTATGTTAGCAATACATTAAATAACTATATATTAAATGAAAGAGGTCACTCGTAGTGATACACTCACGCATAATTATCACCAACTCTGCAACTCCCCCCAGCTTTATGTAGTTTTTTATTTTATTTTTTTCATCAGCTTTCGTTTCCATCAGGGAGTTGTTTTAAACAAAAAAGCATTGATAAATAAATGCTAATATTTTCTTGTAACCAAACACAAATTATTTTTACATTCAATGTTACACACCAAAACACATGATGTGTCTTTAAGCTCTAACAAATGTATTTAGTGCATTTCCGTCCTTATAAAACATTCACAAAGCTGACTTTTTAAGTGTTTTAATTCCAGCATTGTTTACATCCGTGTTTACTTGCTTGCAGTTTCTTCTTCTTTCCTATCTTTGTTGGGATATTGCAGCATATTTTGGCACGTTACCGCAACCTGTAGATTAGTACAATAGTATGAAGCCACTGGCAGGAACGTGCATTGCATCCTAGTGTGCATTTACAAGATAAACAAAACAAGAACCCACTCAGAAATACAGTTCCACAGTGCTACTAGAGGTCACAAACTCCACAGGGGACCTTTTTAATGCACGTGTAAAATGCTGCACCAGATGAGCACAATGTAGTTTCACTTTGCCTAGGTGGAAGTTAGATTTTCGCTCAAGCTGGTACAGGCTTCAGCAGCTTTTCAAATAAAACTAATTCAAATAACTGAGAAGAGTCAAATCACTGATTGAGACACAGACGCTAACTTACAACTTCCTGCAGCTGCTTCACAGTAAAAGCCATAACTTTAAGCCTCTTACTGTAAGGCAGCAGCAAGTGTTCATTTTGTATCAACCTGCTTTGACATCTTGCAGCCCTTTGTCTTTGTGATGCAGAAATGTAATCTAATGAATTCTTGCTAACTTGGCTTACAGCTGACTGGGACACAAACCCTGCTAGTTCTAACATGCTTCAGCATCATGTGGAGACACTTTGGTTTTGTTTGAGCGGATGAAGCTGTAAAAGTAAATAAAGACAGGAGCAAAATAATGGGAACTGAAACAAGACTTTCTAGCCGCCGTAGCATGCTGAAGAAAATAATATATTTTGCTTCCTGATATCATTTTTTGCTTTATGCCATAATCATGGTGGAGCTGGTCCCCTGAGCGATGTTAATGTGATCTCTCTCCCTCTGCAGGACTCCGTGGTTTAATGGCTGGGGGTTCAACCTGCCTCGGGGTCAGTCTCTGCTGGATAAATGGAACCTTGTCCCTGAAGGCATCGACATCCTGATGACCCACGGACCTCCGCTCGGTGAGTCCAATTAACCAATCACAGCCCCCATCATCACCATATCTAATGAGGTTGTGAATCATTACGCAAAATCTGTGTGAAGTCACCGGAGGCGTCACAGCAGGCCGGGTGTGTGTGTACACTATAGTTAGTTTTAAATCCAACAGTATCTAGAGCGAACATCCCAAAGACAATCTATGATTCAATATTTGTTTGACTTGATGAAAAAGAAAATAGATTTTTGTTTGTTTGTTTCACTGCGGACTGATTCAGTTTTCCTTCTAGTTGTCCGGGCCCCAGTTGTTTTCTACCTGCTTGTTTTTCTTTTTTTCTTTTCCGCGCCTCTCCATCTGGCTTTATTGAGTGATTTCCTTCCTTCTCGCCTACGGAGGGTTGTTGTTGCTGCTGCTGCGACAGCCGCTGTGGCCGTTTGATTGCATGGAAACTCGATTTTGCAGCAGTGTGACAGACGCAAACGATTGCAGAGAGACCATGGGAGAGGAGAGATGTGTTTTGTGTGTGTGTGTGTGGGGGGGGGGGGGAAATACGTATGGATAGCCGTCGAACGGTTGTGAGGTTCATTTATTTACAAGGTGTGGCGCAGGAGGAGCGGGTCGTCCATTAATCTAAGGTTGGTAGTTCGATCCCCAGCTCTTCACATGAAGTGCCCTAGTGCAAGACACTGCCCCTTTGGGGCAACAACTTTGTGCCTTTGTTTGCAAAGTAAGAGCCCAGGAGTTTAGATGAGCTTCACATCAAGTATAATCAACTATAATCATTGCACAAAACTGGTATCCTGCAGGGGAGGACGTCAATATGACAAAAGCAATTTCCTGCAGCAGGTATTTAAAGCGTAACTACAGCCTTATATACATTTCATGACGTAGACATTAAACATTTGGTAAGAAACGTCAATGTTAACATCAGCACTGATGTTACAGTTTGCATCTGAAAACATATGTTTAGGTGTGCAGTATCTCTTTAAAAAATGATGCCCTCTGAATCAGCTAATGCTAGAATGTCCAACTCAAGTGAAAAAAACTGCAGACTGTCAACTTGTGCGTGGTAACATGAGAGAATATCTGTTTCTTCATTCTGCTTCTTCTTGGTCAAACCATATGACACAAATCAGAACTAGGATTTTATATATGCAATAAGTAAAATTGCATTTAGAATCACTACAACTTAAACATTACGCTCTGTATGAATGTGAACATGTAGACACCTTATTGCAGTTACTTAACTCTATTATACCTCAGTTCACCTACATGACCCACTGTAGGAAATAAAACATGTTCATCTTCATTTTAAATCATCCAATTACCGTCATGTGTTACAGTTCTGTGCATCTATGACCGGTCAGGCACAATGGAGGCTCTTGACAACATTGATAAACCACACCAGGACTGTCTGGGGGCACTTGAGAATAAAAAACAAAAAAACTGATGTGTCTGCTTGTGTAGGTTTCCGAGACTGGGTTCCTAAGGAGCTGCAGCGGGTCGGCTGTGTGGAGCTGCTCAACACGGTCCAGAAGAGGGTGCGACCCAAACTTCATGCCTTCGGAGGCATACACGAAGGTACGGAGAATAAAATCCAGGGTCACACTAACATACAGAAGAATCACTTCTGCTTACGTTTTGTTTTGGCTCAGTGAGTAGCACTGTTAGACTTATTTCTGATTGACTGTATATCCTACTTTATTCTAGTTTCTTTATATTAGATAAGTGTTGAAAAAAGACTTTTTACCGACATAGACTGCTGTTCTTCTTCTAACAGTCACTAATACATGCGCTCAATAAACATATTTATTTCCCCAATTATAGAATACATTCAAATGACTTAGTTGTGTATAGGCATGTCGCGATAATCCATAAAAATGGACATGCCCTTGATAATTTTTGTTGGATACACAATATTGTGTTTACATGCATGTTTGTTTACATAAAAACGTCAACAACATTTTAATCAACATGATGCCAGAATAAGCCGCAGGGTTTTCCCTCCATCACCTCAGCAGAATGAACTGAACTCTGCTGAGACCATAGATGTATTATAAGAACTTGGATACCAGACCCAAAGAAGGCACCTCTTCATTCATTTCCCCCTGCAATACCGTGAGTGGCCACTGGAAAAAGTTGGATTCCAGTTCTTATAATACTTCCATGGCTGAGGCACGTTTTGTTGTCATTTGTGGTCGCAGGGCTTCTGTCCTCTCGTATGCTCTCTGTCGGACTTTCACCATGGACGGAGCTCAGCAGCTCCTCCAAACACACACACACACACACACTGAGCGACAGTGAATCAAGGTGAAGTGATAGCACGTTTGACAGGCGGAAGCCCCGCAAACTGCTGCCGATCGCTGCCCGCTTCCATTCAGCCCCGATGTTAACCAACTGAGCTGTTCAGACAGGACGGACAGCTCGTGCTCCTCGGCTCCGGGGTGGGAACATTTTGGGTTTCAGATCAATGGGAGAGGAGAGCCTTTAACAAGAACAAGTTTATATTGTTTTCTTTACAATATTTTTGACAATAATTGTGTTATGGGACAATATATCCTCTGACAAAAGTAGTTATTGTGACAAGCACAGTTGCGTAGCATAAATAGAATTATTGTTTTCATCCTAAGCTTGGAAGATCTTCAGAACTGAACAGAACTGAACTGACTCCCCAATATCATTAAAATCATTAGGTCGATATCAATATCTTATCCCTTTTACTGGATGTCAGTAACCTCCCCTGAATAACATTTTTAACTGTACTAAACTCAAGCTAATTATAGCAGTTAGACGAGAAATTGGAATAAAAGTGATTAATGAAGTACTTTTAAGTAAAGACTAGAGTACAAATTACTAAACTGAGAGAACAAATAAGTGACTTTGGAGGAACAATTAATCCGAAACTTCCTCTCTGACTGTGTAGTTTCTGATACTGATGGTTAGGTGATTGAATGTTTCCTGCTGCTGACTGACACCTGTCCCCCCACAGGCTACGGGATCATGACGGACGGCTTCACGACGTTCATCAATGCGTCAACCTGCACCGTCAGCTTCCAGCCCACCAACCCCCCCATCGTGTTCGATCTGCCAAACCCCTCCAGCTCCTGAGACCAGAGGACGGGGGGTGGGGAGGGGCACGGGGCAGAATATACTACTTTTTTTCTATAAATATTTCAAGTAAAAAAATAAAAAAATCTAAGTGTTTCTTTGCAAACTTTTGGTCTTCTCCAAGATGATGTTGAGATTGAGAAGATTTTGGAGACATTGGGGTGGGGTGGGGAGTTTGTCTGGGAGGGTTAAAGGAGAATACCGGTGTTTTATTTTTTTTTCTAATTGTGCCAACAATGCAGGTTTCCCTCTCAGATTTCAATTTCTCTGTTCACAGTCAGCAGAGTTGCAGATATCAGGACTTGTTTTACTCCAGAAGAACACAAGTGTTTTTCAATCTTGTTCAGTCTGGAAAAACTACTTTTTGTCTGAATTTCATCATGCAGTTGAGCATTTTTATATCTGTGTAAATCATTGTTATGTTCCGCTTCCTGTTAAATCTCCTGACAGCCACAGGAAGAAATGGAAACCTCATCCAGGAAATAATCTCTTAAAATGTGTTGCCTTAGTGCAGAATGCCAGAAGAGAGTGATTGTTTTTTTCTGGATCATGACCAAGTTATTTTCAAAATAACACGCAAATTTTCTTGATATCACAAATCAATTAATGTTTTGATTTATACAAAAAAAAATGTTTTGCAATCTTTTTCTTGTGATTACAACAATTACAATTTCACATGATCACAGGAAAACAAAAACATAAGGCATTTTTACACTCCAGCCTTCCGAACCTCAGTACACAAACACACTGTGTGTCTTTATTCATTTAGAAAGAAAAACAATTGTTAGTTTGAATAGGTACAATTACGATGCAAAATGAATTTGGGGGGGGGTATAGTAAAATGAGCTATAAGTTACACCGGTATTCTCCTTTTTCAGAGGCATTTTGTGGTTAAACAATCTTGCTCTTGATAAATATTGGTCAGATCTGTAAGATAAATGATGCTTTGTGAATTTGTACAATTTCTTTATGTTTGGTTTGCATTGGCCGGACAATGGATGCCATTGTTTTATGTTGTATCATCTGATATTTTGTGTTTAGGTCTTTTTTTTTGTTTGTTTGTTTTCTCGTCAGTTCCCTGTTTCTTATTGGCTGACAGGGACCCTGCCTTAAACTAGCTTTAATGTTCTCAGCTAGAGCCCCACTCTCTGCGAGCTCAGAGAAAAGTCCTTATTTATTACCCGTCATCCCCGCAAAACAACACCTGACTAACGCAGGGACAGAAAGCTATCAAATTACAGCCTGAAAAATTTACTTTGTAACATCCCGTTATGGATTTCTGATCTAATTTGGAAAATGTATGTATAAAATATATATATATATATATATTATATATTCATGTTGTAAAACATCTGTACTAAAAGCTGTGTTTGATGGAAAGAAAAAAAAAAAGAAAATCTGGTGCATTTTTTTCTGTATGCACCTGTACGAGTGACATGTTTCTTTAATGCTCCCATCAGAGGCTCCTCAGAGGTTTCTTTAATGTTTTGTTTTTTTCTATCAGCTCTCCCAGCAGGGTAGACATTCAACTTTGGAAGAGAGAGGAAACATTTTGTCAGTCACAATCCAACAGGTGCTGGTTGATCCTAACAACACACCTGCCTAAACATGGTTAAGTTGTCCTTTAAAGTGTAAATCTGATAGTATTTGTGTTTTATTGCTTTTGTTTTCTAATTTTGCACTGTGTGTAAATGCAATCTTGCTAGCACAAAAAAAATGTTGCCAATAGCTGTCTCAACTTTGCCGCTGTAAATGCTCTTTCCGTGCTCTGTTCCTCTCTCACTCTTTCTCTGATTGTATCCCTCTTCATGGAAATGTTAGTTCTCTCTTTCAGTTCATTGTGATATATTTAGCTGCCTTTATATGCAAATAAAATTGCAAGATTTTTACTTATTGAGCTCTGTCTTGGTTTTTTTATCTTTGAAATATGAGCAGTCAAATCTAGGTTTAGACCAACTTTGAGTCTCCATGGTCATGCCCGAGTCAAGTCTCAAGTCTTTTAGTATTTCAGACGAAATTCACACTTATAATCACGGAAAACGTGAAAAGTGTTTTGAACGAAAATAAATCTGTAAATGCTTTCGTATTGCCAGTATGGTGGCCCTGAGGTGCGAAACACATTACATATTGTTTTGCAGGTCATAAATAAGTTTCAAGTAATGTCTATGAAGTCCAGAGTCCTTCAGAAGTCATTCTGTCCAATTAAATGCCATTTTTAATCTTAGTAAATCTAAAGAAATAAGGCTTTTTAAAATTTATGTTCATTAGTTTCAGTTTATAATGAAGCTTGTTGTCTGACAGCCGCAAATAGAATAATACATTATTAGTAAGTAACCACATTTACATTTTGCTCTTTTTACATTAGCAACTGTGTAACATCAGTATTAGCATGTAATGGAAATATTGCTGTTGTCTGAACCAAGCAGTGGACACAGCTGCAAGCAAGGATTGGCCTACTTATGAGTGCCATTTGTATACTTATTTACAAAGTATATAAATGTATACTTATCTCTGCAGCCCACTATCACAGCAGGTGTCCTGCCTCTACAGAACACCTGCTGGCCCTGATTGTGGCGAGGCCGGAGGAGCAACATGCTTATAAGTCTTGACCCGCCGATGAAGGCAGTGCAGCGGCAGTTTTTTTCCCCGCTGTGACTGTGTACATAAACAAACGATAGAGCTGAAAGCTAAAACTTTTTCCAAATTGTTTACCCTTCCAGCTGTGAGGGCTATTTGAAATGATGATGATAGAACTACAGCTAAAATGGAGGATTAGTTGTGGAAGTCCACTGTTTATTTGTATCATCTACTTCAAAACTAAAGATGCATCGGCTCCAGCAATGGGTGATGTTAGTTATGCTGGTAAAATCCATGTAGAAAAATATGGTATAAAATTCATCTTTGTTAATTTATTGGCACACGGAAAAGATGGATGACATGACGGCTTCCCAAAAGTGAAGCCTAACATACCCAGCCCCCTTCATGTTAGTGGATGGGACATGTGTCAGACAAAAAAATGACTACTCGTCAAAAAATAGTTTACCCTGAGATGGTTTCTGGCAGTTAAGGTACTTCTTATGCAGATGTTTGTTCAAGTGTTCATTTTCCAGATAAGTCTGTTTTTAATTAGTTATTTGATGCTATAAAAACAGGGTGAGATGTCATGATTAACAGCTGTGAGTATGCTTGCATTTGGTTCAGGCAGGTGTTAAGGCAGGACCAACATTTTCATCACTACTGCACAGACTCCGGCTCCAACTGACATCACCTCAAGAGCAGAGATGAAGGACATTTTAAACCACAGTAAATGTGCTGATCAATTCTTAACAGATACTAGCTTTAAAGGACCTTTAACAGATCACAGAGAACAGATCAGCAGACTTGACATGCTTCACTCAGCAGGACAAGAAAAATATGGCTCCCTTCTTGTTATCTGAATATTTACAATGTTCCGGCTCCAGATCTGCATCATTTCTCATTGGTTTCATCAGGTTTCATTCCTTTTCACCACAGTACAGATTCCTCATAGGCCAAAAATAAAATAGGCTTGAGTTGTAGGGCGCCTCTGCCAGCCATTCCCACCAACCCCCTTCTCTCATCACCACAACATCAAAGCAGCCCAACCAATTAACTATTCCCCGAAACGAGAGCAGCAAAGCATCGCCCCACACCCACCAGATCCCCCTGCACATTACCATAATCCAGTCTAATCATATTAACATAGGCCACAGATGAGCAGGAGGAGACACGGCTGCTCTGGCTCTGCTGTGTTCGTTCAACCTCTTAGTGTGGGTGTGAATGCATACATATGCGCTTTTATACTGCACATGTGGTGTCTCTGCAGTGTTCAGTCCTTTAATATAGGCCCTAATATACTGTATGATTTAACTTCAATCAAAAACCAAAATCAGCTTTATTGGCATTATAGGTATGTGTACACATACAAGGAATCTTGTTGCTTTCAATGTACATACACACAGCTAAAAACAAGCACAGCAAGCTCAAGAAGGTAAACATAAACATTAAACTACAATGTACAGATATAAATATATATTAAAAAGGATGCTAAATGTTGTATGCTAAACATTTTCCTGTTAAAGTACTACCTGTACACGTTCACATGCTAGAATGTCAACATGCTATATGTTAGAATGTTACCATGCTAACAAGCAAACAATAAATGCTAGTTTGCATGGTAACATGATACATAAGATAAGATAAACCTTTATTAGTCAGTAATTACATTACAGTTACTAAACCCAGTAACAATTTGGGTGGCGGCTTATTTGCTGTGTTAGCAGGAGTTGGATGCAGGGCTCTGGTTCTGGTCTGGTAAGTTACATGCTAGCACTGCACAGGGGCTGGAGGTGTAGTTATTTTTCACATGTTGTGTGTTCATAGCTTGCTAACATTTGCCATTGGTACACCTACATTCAGGAATCACCTGGGTTTTGTTCAGAGTTGGATGTCTGTGTGTCTGTGTCTGTGTGTGTGTGTGAAAACCCATGTTTTCACGGTGGGAGGTGAGGACTTCTGGCCTCCAGCTGTGTGCCATTAGTGCAGTGGGGCTAACATTAAGATATTTGGTGATGGTCAGGTAAACTACGATGCCTTGTTCATTATTTGTGTTAAACACAGAAAAAGTAATTCCATGTCATGTCCATGATGATGTCTATATACAAGCCTTGGAAGAGCAGAAAATGAGCTGAGGAGGATATTTTTCCTTCAACAGAGACAATTAAGTTGGTTTTATTAGCGTCCACGTGTCAGTCAAAGAGAAATCTGCCGTTTCCTGGATCATCAGTGTTTCTCTCTCTCCTGCCCTCTCTATTAGTGATAGTCTCTCACCCCTTTCATGTCTCGGTGTCAGGACGCTTATAGCTCTGCCACTTTGCTGGCTGCATTAATTATCCTTCCACAGGCAGCTGTTGGTGGTATTGGGTGTTTGTCAGGTTAGCCTTCGTCTGCTGCTGATGGATACGGGGCAAGACGCGGTGAAGGCTGAGCACCATATCAACCTGTGTGTGTGTGTGTGTGTGTGTGTGTGTGTGTGTGTGTGGCTTACTCTGGTGCCAGGACTCTGCATGCAGTGTTTATATGGACTTAATTGCCCGCCAGTGGTATTATTGTAATCTGGAGCTCATTTGGCACGAGAGGAGCTGCTATGAAGTAAATCACAGTCATGCTTTCCATGTGCTCATCTGTCCCATGTGGTCTTAACATCACACCACAACAACAACTTATCTTTTAGAGTAAATGAATTATTATTTCAATTTTACATTATTTGGGGTTTATTTGAGGATGTTTGAATATGGAGATTAAAACGCTCCTGACAGCTTTTATAAAAATCTAAATAGGATGTAATGGAATTCAGTGGTTTCTGACAGAAATGTGAATATATGTAATATACAGCCATATGCAAAATCTGGCCGCTATTGGTTCTGTTTTAATTTGGTCCAAATGTTAAACTTGATTAAATTAAATTGAATGTTCATTGGCTAATGATAGAGCTTTCCTAATTATTTTTTCTTGTTAATTATTTCTCCAGTAGGGTGGATTGATGCTGTCATTTCTCTTTGCGTTCTTAGTTTTAAAGAAAACGCTGAGAGCTGATTGAACTGCAAGAGAATTGACCTTCCAACCCAGGTAACAATACGTGATTATCACAAGTGGATCAGCTGAATGATGGGAGATGATTGGTACCTCCACTGTTTCTTTATATCACTGCCAGGACAAAAGCTACATTTGTCTAATGGTATATAATTTACCTCCTTCCTGATTTTCACTCTACTGTCTCTCTCTTTTCTTGCCACCATTTTTGTAAGCGACTCATTAATTAGTTGTGTGGAGTTTAGAAAATTACCATAATTACAGTTAATGGGGCACCATTGTTCCATTATTTACTAATCAAGAACATCGCTCTACGGACAATCAAAATCCTAGACAATCGAATGCGTCAGTGTAGTTTTTTCTCTGATGGTAAAATCTCCACATTCACAAATTATAAAATACTGGGCACCACCAGTATGTTAATTAGTTTCAACATTGCCAGAGCAGATAATTAGATGTAAATACAGGTTTTTTAAACCCATTAGTGTTCCAGATTCTACCACAATTTTTCAATAAAATGCTATTTTACATATTAAATTAGTACTTAAACAATAAGCAGAAAATATTTTCTTTAGAACCGAGCGTAGCATCAATGCTACGCTAGACATGTTCTACAAATCTTCATATCTTCATCCATAACTTTGGAACCCTTAATGATTAAAACAAGCTTTAAATTATGTCTAAACCATGAGATTCTCAGTTTTCCGAGGCAACTTGAATAGTGCATTTACGACCATCAGTCAAAGCTTGCTGGCCCACTTGAGTGGAAGTCTGCACATCACAGTGGCACACAACACCTGATACTGACTCAGAATTGACAAAAATATAAAACTATGTCCAGGCGTTTCTTTGTCTATGTAGGTTTAAGAGGGTTAAAGTAATACAAAAGGAGGTAAAGGTTTTATTTAAGTGGGACCAAATAAGCTCAGCTCTAAGGGGAACTTTCTCTGAGCTGGTAAGATGAGGAGGATCTATGTTGAGGAATAACTGTATGTGTCTGTTTTTTTCTTCTGTTATTTGTTTGTTTGCTTTCAGACAGCTGTTGCTGTTGGCTTATTGTGCAGAAAACTCCGCAGGAGCTTCAGCTTTCATGTCAGTTTAGTGGAAAGTAGGAGATTCTCAACAGTCAACGAAAAACCTTTTCAAGAGAAAAGAGCAGCGGGTCGATACGACTCTAGACGTAAACATGCAGGCAGACACAGCGAACAGCAGTGCAGTGCAGAGGTCAATACTTCATTAATGTCTAATTAATGTCTTCAAGCTGATTAATTCAATTGAGCCTTTTATTACGCTGTGTGTATTAATAGAATGAAGGAGTCCCCTCAGCAGGAGATGCTGTCTGCCATATGGGGGAGCATTATGGCTGTGTTGGCTGGGAGGGTTGCAGCTAGCCCAGAGGATGCCAACTGCAGCACTGGGAGGGTCAAGAGGGCGCGCCGGAAGAGGCAGGAGGTTTGGCAAAACTTGACTTGGGGAGCCAGTAGCAGAACCGGCTCTGCAGCCAAGGCCCGACTAGATGCTAACAGCTCACCCTGAATAAACCATGGAGGTACATGGTTGTTCTTTACCAACTTGTTCTTGTGTCAGAGTAAACTTTATTATCGGGTGGTCCTGTGAGTTTTTGTAGGGTTAGGATGAGGGGTATCAACGCTTCATTCACTGGAAACCTACAGTAATATTCATTAAACAGTCATTGAACAAACTTACATGTTTTAAAGTAAAGTAAAGTACATTTGAGGGGTCTTAAGATAAATAATGAGACAAAAAAAAAGACAAAAAAGACCGAAAACAAGTTCTGATGCACAAATTTATATTAGTATTTATATTTTGCATTCAATTCTTGTGTGAAATAAGGATTTTTTTCATCTCTGAGTTTTAAACAGTGACCATGTGAGAAATTTAGAGGCCAAATCATGCAGGACATGGAGTCATTTTGCTTGTGGCATTGGTACACGTACTTAAGGATCAGAGTACTTCTTCCACGACTGTATATACTGTAAGTTTAATCAAAAGCTACGTGTTCACTTCCATTGTTTGTGGGTTCCTTAAAGGCGTTTTGTCAAATAAAGAGAACAAAACAGAGGCAAAAGTAGCTTTTAAATGGAATTTGTGTGTTTTTGGTTTCAATATGGTGAGTTCAAGAACAAATTGACATTTTAAGATTTCAGGGCCATCTTGAGAACAAAACAGAACAAAACAAAAACAAACAACAAAGGTGACTATCTTCTGAGTACTTCTAAGGCATTTTGACAAACCCAGTGTACTTTTTGAACCAGTAATCTTGTATTAACTCTGGAGTAACAGCAGCAGTTCAGTAACACACAAACAAGGTAAACACAACCTAATGTTGGCACCTCGCAACATTCCTGCACTGAAAAACTGCTGCAAACTAAATCAAAAGTCGATGAGATCCAACGCTGTACGAGTATCTGAGGAGGATTTTTTTTTTAATGCTGAGAAATTTCTCCTTGTGTCCTGTGAAACAGTCAGTTGGCGCCAGTGTTTCTTCCTATACTTCGATGACGCAAACCCCTGGCACACACACACACACACTGAAGCTCACTCAGATGCACTACAGCTGTTATATTTGGCACACAGTGTCAATTGTGTTTGCCCTGAGAGTTAACAGCAGCCACTCGACATGAGACGCGCCTCGCCCTCGAACCCTCTGCCTTCACATGACAAAAGATCTGTTTCTATCTCTGCGATGGCAGCTTAATTGAGTATGATAACCTCTGTGTCACAGTTGTTTATCCAGCCGCTCTCCTTTCTGAATTTCAATACGTCTAACCAGAGAATGTGAAAGTATTTGAAGTTTCCATTAGGGTGAATGAAGGGGAGAGTCGCAAATAATTGTAAAATGTTTTCACTTTTCACTCTTTTACTTCACTACACTACATTCCTACACTACACTATTTTAAGGCTGATGACTTACATATGTCTTCTATCATAATCCACTTAAGTTTTTTGATAGAAAAAAAACTGAGGCCTATGTGAGTCTTGGTTGTAACAGCAAGAGCTACATTTGTAACACGGCTGAAAAAACTGCATTAAACAAATAGTTTTCATGGCAAGTCAAGAATATTTCAGTCAAGCAACTGTTTTTACGTTGGTTTCATACCAAGATAATCAGATAATGTATAAAACATAATAATATTATTGAAACTTACCTGATTCACCTTACACCTATGTAATTAGCTCATTTGAATGATAGAAGCTGAAAAATATAATACAACCTTCCTCTGATTTAGAATATAATTCTAACACTCTTTCTTTCTGTTTGGTGGCATTCTGGAAAAGCAATCAAAGGGGAAAATGAATGAAGCTGTGCTCACAAATCTTGTGTTACAAATGAGCGACCATGCTTTGGTGTTCCCTTAAGGCCAGAGCTAGCATGCCTGCTGACATGTGCTATGTTAACTGACGAAGAACAGATACATGCAGACAGCTGTGTAGATTTTAGCTCCACAAACACAACTTAATATTATTATTTTATTTAATATATTATTTAATGTAAAAATACCTTTGGATCTTCATTTTTATTTATTTTGTGCCAAACTGATTTTCCAGCTGCCATTCCCTGCAGAGAGGACAAATCCTATTTATATTTCTCAGGGATGTTTAGTACTGCACTGGCCACATGCCGACGTGATAAGGTCCTGATGGCATTAAAGCAGCGAGAGGAAACAGTAACACGTTACATTTGAGACGACGCTCATCTGAGTAGCTCTTTATTCTACAGTGTAAATGCTGCACACACGCTAAGATGTATGCAACATTATTAACTAAAAATGTTGACTCTATTCAAACACAGTAGAAACCTTGTCTCATACACACGCTGCCTGTCCAACGGGAGACGGACAAAGTTAGCAACTAGCATTAAATATAGTGGAGCTTCTTCGTAGCAGCTACAGAGCCATATTCTTCTCAGGTGACCAATTGCAGAGCTAAAAGCAGCATGAATATTGGACTTGCATTCATCAAACAACCCCCGTCTCCTAGAGGGAGATCCTTTTGGTTTAAGCGGAAACAGAAAGTCTCGCTCTGAAATCTCACTGGACCAATTCCAAAACTTGTTGTACCTAGTAGCAGATCGATGAGTTGATTTTGTAGCAGTAATACATTTAGGCTCCTACAGGACTGTAGGGGCCTTCTGGATGGCCTTCTGCCCTTCTGAATATGCCACATGACGTTTGTGTTGTCAGACTTACAGCACAGTTTTATGAGCACAAAAAGTCTATAAAGAATTCTATTAATTGCTTTTTTTGTGCATTATGTCTCTCCAGTGCTTATCAGAGTATTCAGCTGAAGGTTGGCTCTTACCCAGAGCGTCCCCCCACCCCCACCCCCACCCATGTGTCTCAGTGCTTTGGCCTCCAGTCCAGGGTTGAATCATTTAATTAGCCATGATTCTTTTTTCCCCCTTTTTTTTGTGACAAGCCATGTAAGTGCACAGCCACCTTTAATTGAATGGCCTTCTGTGTAATTACTGTCTTTGTGAGCACAAGGGAGATAGCAAGGATATCCCTCTCTCTCTCCTCTGAAAACTCAGGGAAGGTAAGGCAAGCCTGCGACGCTAAGGAATACAGAATATGCTTTTTTTGTCTTGTGCGAACAAAGTCAATAACTCAAGATGTGAGTTTGTATTAAGGTATTGAATCTGTGTGTTTGCTCTAGAATGATGAAGCTAGTAAAAAATAAAGCTAGAACATTTGAAGTATCTGCTTGCTGTCCGTGTGATGCACACGACTATCCTGTGCGGAGAAGGTCGAGTTGCCTTTGTTCTCTGACTAATTAAATCTCCAGTAATTATGTTGCTGCAGAGGATGTCAGGAAAAAAACTAGATGAAGAGTGATTCAGGAGCAGCATAGATCTGCATACATGCTGGCAACATTCATCACATATTTCATAGAGCCACAGGGCTATATAAAGAGACCAATAATAACCATCATGATGGCTGTGGTTTGATCGGAGGTTTTTTTTCCACCTCATTCACGAAGCTCAACTGTGAGGTTCCCTAGCGGCAGAGAGAGCAGGAGCTCAAAGGGTTGAAGGAGCCTTCATCATTGTTCTTGTTGCTATGCAACTCACTAATTAGCCTGAGCTAGCTAACCTAAAAGAAACAAAAGGGAATCAGGTTGTTTAAAAATAAAAATGGATCAGAGGAAGTAATGTTATTGCTCTCCTTGCAAGGAGAGGCTGACAAGTTGGAGGTTATTGTTGGAATTTTTATTTTGAATGTTGTTACCTCCTGAAAACGTGATTTAGCCAGAAATGGCTTGAGTTGTTTTTTTTTGTTTTGAGTCAGCCTTGCTTTTGATTGGTCAGTTGACTTTCTGTTTGAAGTTGGCACTTTCATTTTTGTGATACTTTTTATGTCAAACAAAACCTACCAAATTAAAGTTAGCTGTTCTGACACCAGATTTTACAGTGATTTTTACAGAAAAAACTTTTTGCACATCTGTCTCATGATGCAGGTGTGTAGGAGATCTACAAGCAAAAAGACCCTCACACATACTGTCAAACTTAAAAAATAATTCACTTTGATGTTTCAGTGCTAGATTTTCATCACATCATGATTTCAATAAAATAATAAAGTGGCAATTAATAATTTATTACGACATTTCAGTGCTTGAAACATTGCAATTAGTTATTTTTGCACATTAGACATGTTTTTTAAAGTGATTTTTACACCATTTTTTAATTACCCCTTAGATAACTGATCTCTTTCTACTTTGTCTACTGACTTCGACATCACTCTGGTTAAAAAATTTAAATCCACACTTAATAATTATAATTAAAAAATTATAATTATTCCTTCTCACCTCATATTAATGTGACCACCCAATATTTTGTCTGGTTTTAGTGGCAGAAATCAGACTTCAGAGAATGGAAGTTGCCTCTTCTGACGAGTCAACAACAAAACCTCTAAAAGCTTCATAATGACAAATACCGTTCACTTACTTATGTATCTTCATCTTACTTAATGCAGTTAAACTTTCAAAGGTTCAAAGGAAACAGAAGTCACCATCAGCGGCAGCCTACAGCGACACATCAATCCCCTGATGAACGGAAGCGTGTTGAGAGATCAGGGGAGGAGCAGCAGCATGAACACCAGCGACAGGCAGGTGAGATGGGCAGCTCTGCACCTTCAATGCGATTGGTTGCAGTTCTTTCTCCGGTAGCTGACAGGGAGGAAGGACGGGTCCACAAAGATCTCTCTGACACATGGTAACTTCACTGCACCAATAAAACTCTTTCCACAGTCCCTGGCTTATTTCCATGTATACAAATATCCATATACAAATTCTCTCTCTCACCAGTAATAGCACTGTTCCACTGGATCAGTATGATGGCAAAGACACTCACACAGACAGCCGCATGTATTACACTGGAGAATCTCCTGAATATGTACCCAAATTAAACTTCTGTCTACTGTCAAAATTCCTCGGCTTTCCAAGGTTAGGAATATGTTAATAATTTAATAAGGCTTGATTTTCAACATAATCTGATGTTTCATTATCGACACAATCACTCATGTAAACCAGAAATCCTTATATTTGAAATGAAACAATACATATTAATAATATTGCTTTGTTGTCTCCTGGCATTTATGTTAACAATTTAGATGTGATGATAAAGGCTTCATGAGCCTAGACATTTTTGGTTTAGTTGAGGACAGGCAGAAACAGATGTTCTGAACGGCCATGTTCACTTCCTGATTGGATCAGCCACAACATGTCCTTCCTTTATTTGTCGCGCCCCTTCTCTTGGAAAAAAATAAACAACATCAGCCTTGGCTACCAGTGGTTAACTCAACATGGAGAGCAACTTGCAACACTTCATCGATCCATGCAAAGAAATCTCTGCTCTTTTCTCCATTGCTGCTCTTTGTTAGTTCTATGCACATTACAGCTCTTAAATCAGTCACATGGCAAAGTGATATGATGAATACAAATGACAAATTATTATTTTACACACTGTGTTAGGTGTTAGCACCAATGTTATCTAACTGTTCTATAACAATAACTCACTGACTGTAGCACAGTGACACCATGGCTGTATTTACTATACTGGCAGTACGTACTGATCTGACCAAAACAGCATGTTAGCTTAGCTTAGCATAAAGACTGGAAACAGAGGGGAACAGCTAGCCTGGTTCTTTCCCAAACTAACAAGATCTGCTGCTGATGGTTATTATCTAATTCTCATGAAGAAAGTATATTCCAAAATGTCCTCTACACCCGTTTTGCTGTTGACCTACATACATGAGACTACAAAAATGGAAAGCAAGTCACTTCCTGTGTGATGGCTTTGAGTTATTGGCATTGTCAAACAAAAGATCTGCAATCTGCTACCCAAAGCAAAGAACAAACAAGAGTATGCCTTCTCAAAATCTACTAGAAGGTGGATGACCCTGTGCTTCCATGTGAATACATGTAAGAAGTTATCACCAGCTACCCTAAAATCCATTTCAGGCTTTCGTATGTCATTAAGAACAAAGCTCACATACCCAAGGCCGCTCAGACTGATCTGTGATTGGTTGGTGGTCTTTGTTACCCTCAGTGGCCTTTTCCAAGTGCACAAAGGTCAGGCTTGAAAGCTCTCATTGGAAGAAAAAAAACTGGAATAATGAAAGAAGGGCAACAAGGAGAAGCTACAGATTGATGGTCTCTAGTAAGCAGACAGAAAAGAGGAATCGTGTCCTGGGGGAGAAAGAGACAAATGTTGAAAGAGTTGTTTGTTGCACTGATTGAAAGGATTGGGGAGTTGACAGAACATTTGGTGCACGAGGTCTGCTTGCTGCTTCTGCCGCCTGCAACTGGTTAGTCGCTCTAATGTCTGCTTCCTGTGTGTATTGATTCAAATTATGTGCAAACACAAGAATATGCATGCATGCCAGAAAACACAGACACACACAGAAATACACCGCAGCTCTTCTCCCTGAATTTGACATGTGTTTTTATTAAGGTAAGCAGCTGCTCGATAGTGCTAAGGAGTAATGGGGATTGACTTTGGCATAATTATACAAACCCCTGCATGAATTTGGTCCTTATGGAAGCAAAACACTTAACCCAGACTAAATGCAAAAGGGCAGATCAATGCTGAAGGGCTTTTTTCCCCTTTCACTTGAGCAGCAGGCTCATTTACATATGCAATGCATCTTCTTTAAGATAATCACAGCAAAGCAGGAGCCCCGCATCTCGGGACCAATCAGGTGGTGATATCTTTCAGGGCTTTAGAAATGAAGATGCATGTCTGAAAAATCCTCTTGTGGGGGAAATATACTCATGCATGCATACTCAGAAACATGGAAAACACACGTTCTTGCATGCACAAACACAACCCATTTCAGGGTGTTTATGTGGTAAACTACGCAACCAACTGAAATCACACATCATGAGGCCAGAAGCACAACAACCCTTCTCGTGTTGAGGTGCAGGGACACAGCTTCAAATTGTGGGCATCTAACAACAGCTCACCACCCCCCACTCTATCTTCAACCAGCAATCAATATCTTTAATCCCAGTCTTGCCCCATATAACCCATATGGTGCCCTGGCAAAAAAATGGATTTTGATGTAATTCATTCAACTTCATGTTTTTTCTGTTTTTGTACATGCTGTAGGTGTAACTGTTTTTCTCGTAATCCGTATACAATGTGAGGCGTGTCCCTGCAGTCTCTTGTGTTGTCCTGTGGAGCAAACAAACTCAGTTCATATGGTGTCTCCAAATGCTTTTTCAACTGCTCCGACCAACCGGCAGGTAGCCCTGTAGGAAATCAAAGCCGAAGCAAAGATTTGTTAAGAAAACTGGATTTAGAATGTCATTTTTCAAGGCCTTTTTTGCCCCAGTGGCCAATCACGGTACGGCAACCAACGTGTTTTCTCCATAGATCACACATCAAATAAGAACTGTCTGGAAACAAGATAAATTATTAACCTTTATATGATGTTTTTTTGATATACCATGAAGGTTTTATGTTTGTAAAACCTCCCCAGAGCCGAGAAAAGCTGCTTTTATGTGTGTGACGTCATTCAAATGTAAAGTCTATGGGCTGATTAGGATTGAGTAGGCGGGGTTGGTGCAGTGGACGGCACAATGTAGAACCAAAGTTAGAAATACATTTTTGGCCATGATAATTATTCTCCAGTAAGAGCCAAGGTCTCTGCAAGGGTGACTGTAAATATATCCCTGACACCACAATCATTTTAAGTTTGATTTAATAATTTATTGAGACATTGGTAAAAATATCTGGTAATTTTTTTTATTGTGCCACTGTTTTTTCACAATTTTGTATCAAGTAGGAATGAATGGGTTTGTATGACGTGTTTTCCAATCATGATGGAAATCAAATGTGTTTATAGCTGTTTCTGAACAGTCAGACTCAAAAGAGTGAAAAGCAACCTTATAGAGAGGGAGGAGGCGCAATAATCATTTAAATATAGATATAACGATGAACATTTTGTTGCACTTGGTTGTTCACATGAAAAGTGGCAGACATATTTAAATAAGGAGAGACTTCAGTATGAGTGAACAAATATATATGGACAAATGCATAAATAAGAAAAGAGTCTTTGGCAATTAGATGCCATAATGACATCATCTTATTTTAAGGGGGGTAGAAGACTATTGATGGTGGTGGTGAAAGGATGGATGAAGATCTGAATGTTATGAGGAGTGGACTTGTGATGAGCTCAGTCCCGGACTCTGGATGTGATGAACTGGAGGTGAATCGGGTGGAGGAGGGTCACAGTGATTCCTCACTGAAATGACAGCTGACAACAAACAAGAGGTTTAAAGTTTGACAGCATCAATATGATTGGCTGTTGGAGATCATGGCAAAATCTGGTTGGAGAGAGTAAGCAGCCAGTAAAGTAAGAGTAAGAGTTTACATTGGGAGAGAGGGATGGGCTAGAGAGAGAAGTTCAAACCCTGTTCCGTTCTCACAGGCCAACCGTGACGTGAAGTGAGTGTGAATGTTGGATTTTGGAAGTTACAGAAATGGTTGAACACAAACATACTGGCAGCTTCTTTCTGCTGCAAACAGACATGCTACCTCTGTGACACCAGCTTCTTCCTTTCACCTGCTGATGATAAGCTTCACTGAGATATCTGGGAGGTCAATACCGTCCCCCCAGATCCTAATCCCTGTGTATCTGCCGTCACCAATCAGTAGGCAGTATGGAAATATAATAAAGTGATCCCTCACTGACTTCCCATCTACAACCTCATTAACAAATGGTGGTAAAAATAATTTTGCCGATGCACCACTTGGACACCCCTGATCCTTAACTTTAAAAGTACATTTGTAACTCTGAGTTTGATGTTTTGCTAATTGTGATTAACATTGTGCAAAGCCGCAAAGTGAGTATTCATAAAGAAAATGCTGATGCTTTTATTTTCAGTGTTGTCTCAGCGTTGTGGCATGGTTTGCCAGTTTAACTCTTTATATATATATATATATAATTAATATATATTAATATTAATAATCCATCTAGTAATCCAGAACACAAAACCTCTTCGTCACCATAGAAGCCACAAATTCAGTGTTACAGCCACTGTGTTAAGGACACAGGAGCGGGCACACTCTGCCTCTCTTTTGTCTGGCCCATTGACATGTAAATGTCCTCCTGCTATAAGGCATCAGCCGAGAGCAGTGAGAGAGAAAAAACCACTGAATTGAAATGTCAATAGTAATTTTTGGCATGCGAGGGACATCTGAGAGTCAAGGGCTGCCTCCCAGGAGGAATGTAAAAAGGGAGAGAAAGGGAAGTACTGAGAATGTGGAGGGAGGATGCTGTGTGTGTGTGTGTGTGTGTGTGTGAGAGAGAGAGAGAGAGAGAGAGAGAGAGATGGAAGATGTAATAGAGGGGGCAGATAAAGTGGAAGACAGTGTGATGGAGGAATGGAAGAAGGGGGAGTAATAGCAGTCAGAAGGTGAGCTGTCAGAGGAGAAGCAGGGCAGGGATGTGGGAGGGGGGGATAATATGCAGGAAGGACGGCCAAAGGCCCAGTCCTCCTCTGGGAATCTCTCCCCATCCTCCTCCTCCTCCAATGATGGACAGGCTGAAATACCACAGGAGCCACCTCCCGTAATGACTTGATGAATGAGCTTCTCCAACCGGCCCCCTCACGCCCGCCCCCGCCCCCGCCCCAATGCCACCTTCACACACACACACACTCACGCACACACACACACACACACACCCCTGCTTCACACTTTGCCCTCTCTCCATCCCCCATCACGACATCACACGCCAGGAAACCTGCGTTATCTGCCTTTACACTAAAATGTATTTACATACAGCGCTCAGTATGAAGGGTTGCACTTGTAATTCAAACATGTCCATTATGCTGTGACCAAACTACTGGTCTGATACTTTGTTATTTATTTATATTTTAATACATGTATTGATATGGTAAGTCACTCAAACCAAACTGTGTTTGCTTTTTGTTTGATTTGATTCCTCTTGTGATTCTGCAGCAATAACACTGTGTATTGTGCCGGGCAAAGTCATTAATAGTGGATTTTCTAATCAATGGCTCTGGCTCTGTCTTGTTTGTCGAATCAATGTTATGCTCTGATGCTGCTTTTATTTTATCTGACATGTTCCTCTGTGTTCCCTGCTGCACTTTTCTTCTCATACTAAGCAAAGAGAGAAACTGTTTCTTCATTGCACTGTTTCCACATTTTTAAGACCATCAATTTTAGAAATATGTTGCTTTGTGAAATTATTGTGGCAATATTTGAAAAACATAAATGATTCAAAAAAGTCATCCAGTATGTGAATAAATGCCTGCAGACTCCATCACTCACTCAGAATGAGATTCATGAATATTAGAACTGTTGGAGGAAAAGGAGAATATAAAAAACTAATAAAAAAACGGACATTATGTAATTAGCAGAAAAGATTGACCTATATTCCAAACACTTATGAAATCAAAATTTAAATGCTGGCTGTACAATCACAGCAGACATACTGTGGTGTAGCCTTATCTTCTGAATTTAGAAAATAACAATCTGTGAGTCCTGTCCATCACAGTCTACATAGTATAGCCTCCTTTTCTGTGTTAAAATTGATTAAACTAACTTAAATCTTCCTGCACTGATGCTGCAGAGAATGGGAAGGTGTAGAGTCCAAACTCTATATTAAAATGCTGACAATCTGCACTTTAAAATACACGGTGGTGCAACATGAGGTGAATCCAGGTAAGAGCTTATTGATTCCCCCTCTTTAATCTATGCTGAACACAAAGCAGGAAAAGAGACGGATCTATTCAGTTTTCAAGATAAATTACGTGCGGATGATTGTGCAAAAAGGGGGCTGCTGCTTAACATCAGGAGGAAGGCCATGACACTTCAGGATGTTTCCTGAAAAATGTATTCGACAGTAAATGTTCTGCAGAGTGGCTGCAGTTCATGAGGATTTATTATGGCTGCCATGTGCTGCCTGTTGTTTCTGCCTCTCTTAAATCAGAAGGAGACCAGAGGCCGATATTGTTTACCAGATTACTAGAAGATAAAATTCTACTCGTGCTGCAGGACAGCTTGGTGATAACTTATGTAGATATTCTCAAAAAACCTCTGTACTGTCTGAAAGGAGAATCGATTTGTGGGTGTTTGTTGTTTGTTGGCATTTTTGTTCTTTTTATTGTTGCACTGCAGTATTGTTTTAAAAAAACACAGTTATGTCTCAGTTATTAGTCTTGCATAGCCAGATGTATCTCCAACCATATGTGTTTGCCAACCATAGACTATATATAAAGATGGACGACGCGTCTCCACTTCCTCCATGAATGAAGCAAAAATACCCCGGATATGGGAGCTGCCATCTTCTGCTGGTGATGCCATTGTGAGCCAGAATCTGTGCAGTAGTGATCTGAGGTGGAGTCGCAGTACTGAGCAAGCACAGTCACAATTCAAAAATCAAAAATCAGCTTGTTAAGAACTACCTAAAATGTGATTTGACGTGTTCTTTCAGTTTGGCCCATGTCTCATCCATTAACATGGAGGGGGTGGGGGATGTTTTTGCTGCCATGCCATCCCATCTTTATACACAGTCTATGTTTTAGACTCCAAATGACATCACCAGTGCAAGATGGCAGCTCCCATATCCTGGATATTTTGGCTTCATTTTTGTACAGTGGGAGGAAGTGGAGACAAACCATCCATTTTGATATACAGTCTGTGGAGCCAGTGCTGGATAAACTTGTTTCATCCTCATATAGGGGGAAAAAACGCTCTGGCTTGTTTGTATTTCTTTAAACTAATCAGACCTAAGCCCAGGATGCAGCGACAGTGCCCTTGCAAAATAGTGTTAGAGAGGAACCTGTTTTGCTGGAACATTCGCACGTTAGGGGACGAGCTGGGGCATTAAAATGGGTAAATCCCTGCAAATGAAAATGCCACATTAAAAAGTAGAAGATGCTTAAGACAAACATAACTTGATTATAGGTGCACAGGAGCTGACTGGGCTCGTTAAAACAACAGACAACAAAAAAACTAAAACAAGACAGACGGATAGTTTGAGAGAAGTAAAGTAATCAAAAGTAATCATGTTTAGTCTAGAGAGTCGAACAGCAGCAGGTAGCTGCCGGATTCCCTCAAGCTAAAACACATACACACACACACACACACTAATCCCAGAGGCTGCACCCTAACAGAGGGCAGGGTAATCTCCAGGACAGGCCACTTCAGGAGAGACAACACACGTACACAATAACAGAGCAGGCCACGTCAGTGAGGAGCTGCTGGTCTTCCTGTTGGTTGGTAAAGGAGTTGAGAGACGGCAGCGAAGAAATGAAGGGAGGAGAGAGAGAGAGAAGAAAACAAGGGGAGCGCTTTAGCAAGAGGGAATTACAGAAATAGATACGAATGAAAAGGGAGAGGTGGGGAGGCAGAGAGAGGTAAAGAAAAGGTGAACATGTAAGTGAGAGTGAGAGGGGCTGTGTGAATGTATGCACGGCGTTATCTCAGGGTAAAGCAGATGTGCTTTATCTGCCAGGAAACAGAAGGCTGCTTCTACAAAGCCTCTTTTCACAGGTGAAGCCCTGGTCTTTACTTACAAGACTCTTACTGCCAGTTTGGACTTTTTGAGATTGAACCTGAAATGGAGATTTCACACACACACACACACACACACACACACACACACACACACACACACACATATACACAAGTCAGCTGTACGGCATGCCAGTGAAATCAGAATCAGAAATACTTTATTAATCTCAGAAGGGAAATTGCTTTTTGAGACAGTTACAATGCTCAATAAAGTTATTGAAAAAAGAATAATAAACAGTAGAAAATAGAGGGTGTAGAATGTAGAGGGTCCGAATATGTTTGGACCAGGGGGCGGAGCTGCTCCAGGACGAGTCTTTCCAGGGCCTTCATGATGTGGGAGGTCAGTGCCACAGGTCTGTAGTCCTTGGCTCCACTGGGGCGTGGAGTCTTGGAACAGGAACTAGGCAGGAATTCTTCCACAGCACAGGGACCCTCTGCAGACTCAGGCTCATGCTGAAGACATGCTGCAGACTCCACAAAGCTGAGAGGCACAGGCTTTAAGCACCCTCGGTCTGACACCGTCAGGTCCTGCAGCCTTCCCAGAGTAGAGTCTCCTCAGCTGTCTTCTCACGTCGTCCGCTTTAATTCATTGTAGCAGCAGTGGGGGTAGGGGTGACTTTTTGGTGGTGATGTGAGAAGGGTGGCACCACTTGTTGTTCACTAGAACGACCAGACCTCCTCCTTTCCTCTTGCCACTCCCGGTGCTATCTCTGTCGGCACGAACAGTCAGGAAGACCTCGATGGATACGTTATCTGGGATGTCCTTGTGTAACCTCGTTTCACAGAAGCACATTAGACTGCATTCCCGACACTCCATCCGACTCTGGGCCAGCCCTGTTAGCTCCTCCATCTTGTTAGCTAGTGATCTCAAGTTGCCCATGACAACTG
>JAVQJD010102814.1:0-10216 GCA_036023655.1 Nannoperca australis | reverse complement strand
TTCTTGTTTTTTATTCTTTATTATTTTCTTTTTGTATCGCGCGTGGGGGGGGGGGGGGGGGGGGGCGGCGCCCCCTGGGCCGGTTAGCTTATGGTGGCTAATGTTAGCTAACGTTAGGTAATGATTCTCGCCCTGTCAGCTCTGGACCCGCGGGGTCTTACTGTGACTCCTGCGCTGCTGAAGGCCTCGCTGATGCCCTGCAGGTAGTCCGGCAGCAGGTCCAGCAGACAGGTGGCCAGGAAAACCCCCCCAGCAAAACAGCTGACCAGACTCAGCAGCCGGCGACGCAGATCTGCAAAGACCAAGACCAGGACTCGGGATCAGTCTGACACCTGGATCAGTCTGACACCTGGATCAGCCTGACACCTGGATCAGCCTGACACCTGGATCAGCCTGACACCTGGATCAGCCTGACACCTGGATAGGCCTGACACCAGGATCAGCCTGAGACCAGGATCAGCCTGAGACCAGGATCAGCCTGAGACCAGGATCAGCCTGACACCTGGATCAGTCTGACACCTGGATCAGCCTGAGACAGGGATCAGCCTGAGACCTGGATCAGCCTGAGACCAGGATCAGCCTGACACCTGGATCAGCCTGAGACCAGGATCAGCCTGAGACCTGGATCAGCCTGAGACCAGGATCAGCCTGAGACCAGGATCAGTCTGACACCTGGATCAGCCTGAGACCAGGATCAGCCTGAGACCAGGATCAGCCTGAGACCAGGATCAGCCTGACACCTGGATCAGTCTGACACCTGGAGGACCACTGAGTGTTGATCAGGGGCTTCCTTACCTGGATCCACGCTGCAGCCCCCCCGCATGATGCAGAGGGGGGCGAACCCGAACAGCAGTGTGATGGACAGCAGGACCACCAGCGCCCCCAGCTTGAGCTCCAGGACCGGGACATTGAGCGGGTTCACCTGCAGCGCCGCCGCCGCTTCCCTCCCAGGAGGCAGGAGGGCGGAGGAGGAGAGACTCCCCCCGCCAACCGACATCTTTAACCTGCTTTGTCACGAGGAGCAGGAGGAGCAGGAGGAGCAGGAGGAGGAGCAGGAGGAGGAGCAGGAGGAGCAGGAGGAGCAGCTCTCAAACACCCACCATGGATCCACGCAGGAGACCAGAATCTGACAACAGATAAAACACAACATGGTTTAACCTTTGACCTGCAGACGCTCTCCTCCTCCTCCGGTCACTGTGACCTTTGACCTGCAGACGCTCTCCTCCTCCTCCGGTCGCTGTGACCTTTGACCTGCAGACGCTCTCCTCCTCCTCTGGACACGGTGACCTCTGACCTTTGACCTCTTTGTCTAAGCACCTGGATGATGATCATGAACATTCGTGGTTCCTGAAGGTCAAACTGTTCATATTTTCTTTATAATATAATATATATTATAATATATTACAGTATAATTATTTATACTGTTTATACTTTTGATACTTTAAGTGTATTTAAGTGCGTGCGCACACACACACACACACACACACACACACACACACACTCCTGTTATATAGTGTAACGTGTTTAATAAGAATTAAATGAGAAATGTTCTATTTAATTCAGGTTTTATGTCTTATTTTTAAACCTCTAACAGAACTGTGTGTGTGTGTGTGTGTGTGTGTGTGTGTGTGTGTGTGTGTGAAGAACACCTTCATCCTCCTCCTCCTCCTCACTGACCCAGAACACGTCCCGGGTCAGATTTTAACCCGCAGGGCGCCACAAACACCGCATGTGATTCTTCTAAACGCGGAAACTTTGAGGAAACTTTTTTTCTCGCTCGGTAAGAATCTGAATCTGATGCGTACCTGAATCCTGAATCCTGAATCCTGAATCCTGAATCCTGAATCCAGATCCAGATCCAGATCCAGATCCTGCTGCTCAGTAGAACCGGACTCTACTGAAGTCCGTTAAACAACATCCAGTGGTGTTTCTGTTTTTTGGGGCTCGGTGTGGTTACATGTTGTCCGGGAAGTGGTGAGTCAGTCAGGTTCCCATCAGCTGATCCCGCTTTATGACTGCGCTGCTGTCAACACACACACACACACACCACTTCCTGTTTTCAAAATAAAAGCTGTGTCTAAGCTTATACCTTGAAATAAAGCACCTATCTATATATATATATATATATACATAATCACATTAATTTGATCTACAGTAACTTATATTTCACCAAAACACTCTTTTCTCGTCCAAACCTACTTTTATTATTATTATTTAGAAAAAGATTTATTGCCAAGTAGGTTTTCACAAACAAGGAATTTGTTTTGGTGCAAACAAAAGCACAAATATGTACTGAATAAAACCACTAAAAGCTTCATCACTGCAATAAAAACAGAGAATTTAGTGATAAGAACAAGATACATTTAGAATAAAACCGTACAAAATTAAAACTTATTATTTTCGCACATTGCACATATTCACTTCATATTTATACAGATTTATTTATTTATTTATGATTTTTTACTTTTGCAGTACTTGTCTTTTTTATTGTTTATTGGACAGAGACCTGTTTTTGATTCTAGATTAGACATAATCTACATTAATACTATTTTGTCGGCCAATGGTTCCCAAAGTTTCAAGAGAGAGTTAAGTATCATCTATTCTCTTCTTTACTCGGGAAATACTGGACACTTTTGCATCTTTTGGCCTCGAAAACTCCTTCAAATGAAACACCAAGAAGGAACTGGAGAGGAGAATACTTGTTTACTGGCCACAACCTGTGAGAGGTCATAAGGAATATCGCTCTGCGTACTTCCTTTAAATACAATTCTAAAATCATAGTTTGTGCTTTTATTTTGATGGCAACAATTCCCGTTTCCGGTCTTGTTGTGTCTGACTCTGTCTACCTTCACACCTCTGCAGCTGGGAGGAGCATCCTGATGCTGCAGCTGAGCACAGATCCTGGATCAGTCCGCGTGACTCACTTTCCATCACTCAAACAGAGCGACGGTCAGAGGTCAGAGGTCAACACCGCTGTTACTGAAGTAATAGTACGAAAGTTATAAGTATTACCAGGGAAATATACTTAAACCTCAATATATATTCTTTTATATACTATTATATAGTAGATTTGGATAATTATTCCTCATACATTCGTGTTTAAGCAGCACTTAAAATGTGAAATGTAAAATGTAAGATAAAAGCGAGGGATGCTCACAGTGACACCATCAAAACATCCTGTTAGTAAAACCAGACTGAATATATTGTATGAAAGCATTACTTTTTTGGACATAGAACAGTTCTACATGTCCGAACATGAGGTTGCACATTGGTATCTGATGATGTAGGTGATCTTTATCATTTTTATGTACCTGTATCTTTTATGGGTGTAGCTGTGAAAATCAACTCAAGTTTCAGGGGCCAAAGGTCAAAATCAACACAAACGTAGAGATTTATAGTCTGTGTGTGCAGTCGTGTTTATGTCTATGTGCCTTAACTCTTGCTAAGACCAGATCTCGGGGGAGTTCTCAAATCCCTTAAGTGATTATCCTCTGAGGTCCGTGAAAGATCATGAGTTAAGGAACTCTCAAGAGAGGCTAAACATGCCCCATAACCTCCTGAAAACCCCATCAAGAATCCAAAATGTCACTCACTTTTCCTTTGAACCCCATGTACCTAGTAACCCCACCATCTAGTAACCCTCAACAGGCCATGGTAGGCCCTCACATACCGTAGGAACCCCTCAAGAACACCTTTGACCCAGTCAAGGCGCCCGAATCCCTGTCATTCAAATAAAGTGGAAATAAAACCACCATAAAACCCCCTTAGAAACCACCAAGAACCATTGATAGTCCTTCAAGAACCTTACAACCACAGCTCCTCGAACTCCTCTAATTCTGTCAAAAAAAACCAAACATTGTATAAGGACCCTGGACCCCATGACCCCCCAAAATCTTGAATCATGAATCATGAATCCCTACAAATTGATTAGGACCATTGAATACACCACTGAGAACCCCAGAATTACCCCGAAGATCCCTCAAGAAGCCCAGGTGGTCTCTCAGGAACCTTTGCAGCCCCATCAAGATTCACCAAAGACCTCCAAGACCCCACAAAAGTCCTCAAGAACTCCAGGACCCTTCCCAAAGACCTAGTTTAGGATCTCCTGGTCTTTATTTATTTAGAGAACAATGAATGAATGATTGCACAATATGTTCAAGCATGTTCACAATCAGCAACAGCATCATAATTGTTCATTGGATAGTTTGAATTTTAGGAAAGAGTCATGGTCAGATTTATATTCCAATGCTGGATAATGTCTGTATTTGGTGGTAAATCATTAGTAAACCATGAATGAACAGCACTGTGTTGCAACTTCTTTTGCAACCCTGGATGATTAACTGGTAACATGCGGACAATGTGACATTTGAGGAAAAGTACCATCATGTGAGATCATAAACTGTGGATCTTATCTTCCAGACATAAAACTAAAAGCTTCGCTAAAAGAGAATCTTCCACTGGCAGGTATGTCACATGCAGAGGACAGAACAGAGGTCACCTGCCAATTCGGTGGATAATATGCACCTGATATTCATTATTGAGGTTTGTCATTTAAAGTCTCGCAAGTGTCTCATTTTGACGCCAGTTACCCCAAGTTAACTTCTGTGCTGCTCATCAGTCTCAGAGTTTCCATTTACAGACAAACAGAAAAGCACAATACCTTTTACAAGAACATCTGTGAACAATTCAAGGACACATGAAACCTTCCGAAGAGCCCCTCTACAACACTTGAAATCCCTTTCAAGATCTATAACCTGCACAAGGAACCTCTGGAATCTCATCAGGAGAAGTTAAAACTTGTAGAGGACCCCTCTTGGTAGGCATTTAGGGATTTCATGGGACCCCTCAAAGACTCAAACAATGTTCAAAACACAACAATGCCCCCTTACAAGCCCCAGGAATCACTCAAGGACTCATGGTACTCCTTCATTAACCCCTCTAATCCTTTAAGAATCGCAGGGAATCTTTCAAGAACTCCAGGACCCTTCCCAAAGACCTAGTTTAAATAAATGAAGATCCTAGAGACAAATTAAAATATCATAGAAAAGAATGATTGCACAATATGTTCAAGCATTTTCACAATCAAGACATTAAAACCATAATCCGCAACATCATCATAATTGTCCATTGGATAGTTTGAATTCTAAGAAAGAGTCATGGTTAGATTTATATTCCAATGCTGGATAATGTCTGTATTTGGTGGTAAATCATTAGTAAACCAATAATGAGCAGCACTGTGTTGCAACTTCTTTTGCAACCCTGGAAGCAATGACCCCTTACAATGCCTCTGTCCCAGGAACCACTCAAGGACTCATGGTACTCCTTTATTAACCCCTATAATCCTTTAGGAATCCCCTAACATTAACATTATCTAAACACATTGTAGACCCCCAGAAACAGCTGGAATAACTTTGGGACCCTGGAACCCAACGTACCTCTGGAAACCCATCAGGAAACCATGAAAAGAAGTTAAATTCTGCAAAGGCCCCTTGTAATTCCTCTAGAACAACTCATACGTCTTTTCAGAACTCAGATCCCAACTCAGGATTTTGTGGGACCCTTTAAAGTCCCCTGGTTTCTTCTATTGAGCCCCTAAATCACATTTAAACCCCATCATGTGCCCCTTAAAAGCCCTCAAGAGCCCCTAAAATCATGCAAGCAACCCATGCAACTCCTTCAGGAATCTGGAAGTAATTCCACAAAGTCCTTACAGAACCGCTAGAACCCAACCAAGGATCCCCATAATCTACTCAGGAAGACCAGAAACATACTGCAAGCCCTGGAACTCATGGGAGGCCCCAAGAAACCCCAGCAAGAACTTCTAAAACCCCTAAAGGAGCCCTGGGTTTAGGACTCAAGAATCAAAGTAAAAATCACAAACAGCCCAAAAAGTATTCTATTCGTCAGTATCTAATGTGTAATCAATAGTTCTGAATCCATTCAGATGTCTGTCTCCAAGACAAGCTCCTCACAGTAGTCCTTGAAGAATGTCACATTGCTGTTGTTCTGGCAGATTTGGTGTAACCCTGGCCAGACCACAGGGTCCACGTAGATGTAGAAGATCAGGTAACCCTGGAAACTCTGCAGCAACGTTTCCAGCTGAGCCAGAAACACCTTGCACACTGAAGCCAAACTGTGGCCGAAGATGTTGATGTTGATGCGCAGAGCATCATGGCGGTAGGGGACAGCGTAGGGTGGGGTGCACAGGCTGACGGAGGTGGGCTCAAACTCGCGGTCTACAATCCACGTCAGTCCCCTGCGGCGCAGCACCTCCAGGTTGGCCTCCACGGGCTTCAGAGGCTCCCAGTCATTGATAATGGTTTTACCGGGCAGCAGGTTGGAGACCACATGGTCGGTCAGGATCAGAGTCTCCGCCTGCTGCTGGCTCAGGGTCACCGGCCCGTGGGGGGAGGAGTCAGCCTGGCTGGGGAGTCTGGAGCGAAGCTCAGCAACAAAGAGGCCGAGGTCGGCTGCCTCGCAGCACAGAGACAAGATGGCCTGCAGAGGACGACAGTAAACATCAGTTCAATTCTGAGCTGGTAGTGAAGGACTGATCTGATTCTTAGTCTGGTTTAGTTGTTCTTTGATCACATATTTCTCGATATTTCGAATTTTTTGTCTTCAATCGTGTGTGAGTCCCTACAATGTGACGCACCTCCTTAGCTATGAGTCGGTACTTTGCCAGTGTTTGTGGTGAAGGCTGGTCTCCTCTGCTCAGCCTGACAGCAGTGACTTGTGGGTAGTGGTGGCGGATGTAGTCAGTCACATGCTTCTTGAGGGCGCCAGCGATGCTGTAGCCTCTCAAATCAGGCGCCACCCTTAGACCCTGAAATACGACCGTCTGACCGCCGTCAACCAGCAGCGCAGACTTTAAGGCCACCTACAGGTGCACACATGGGTGAGCTGGATTATCGTTATGATTGACTTTACATTTAGAGAAGAACAGACTGTCTTCAGTCCTTACCACTCTGTTGTGCATCCTAGCAATGAAGACGAGACGTCCAGGCTCCTGCAGCCAGCGGTGGAAGGTAGCAGCCATGTAGTCCAGTCCGTTATAGTCGTCACTGCTGCAGAGTTTAAGGACCTGCATCATGAGCACAGAGTTCATTTTCTTTAAATGAAATGTGATTAAAAGAAGCAGACTGGTTCACAGCAACATCTTTGGCATATTAACATGCTATGTTTGCATTAATTACATTGTAGAACTGAGGCATCCTATAAACATTAGCATACATTAGTCAGTATGCTAACGTTTAGCATGTAATGCAGTGGACATGCTTAAGCTAACACAAATACTAGCACGTAAAAATGCTACAATACTTTGTTTGTCAGGTTGTTCCCATTCACACCAACAGAATACAAACAAGAATACATGGAACATTATATTTGATCAACAGCTGTTTTTAACCATTTACATACAGTATATTCTCTCTGTTGTAAAGCTGGAAAACTTTTCTTTACAGAGCAATAACTTAAATAAAAAATAAAAAGTAGATGTTGGTGACCTGCTGGAAGTCCTGCTCCTCTGCCCAGCTGTAGACCACATCACAAGCTTCCTGTGCTGCAGACATCAAATCTACTTTCAACTCAACCAGCTGATCTGACAAAGTCTCAGAGACACTCTGGATCTCCTCTGTGTCCACAGTTTATTGTGCTTCTTGATTTACATGTGGTGCAGAACCATCAAACCACAAAACAAAAAAAAATAGAAAAAGCAGGAGACATCATGAGCTGCATTCAAGATCCACAACATATCACACACACCTTTTTCACATTTTGGGACGTATCAAAATCTAATTAATCAGATTTCTGTAGCAACTTGTTTTTGGAAAAGACAAGAATGTATTTTAAAAATCCTGTGTTTTTATAAAATGTTCCTCCAAGACTGTGAATAGAACTTTTGGTTAAAAGTGTAAAAAAAAATAGAAAAAGCTTATTGTTTTTGCCAGAAACACCAACAATAAAACAGCAAAGCTGTGTTTGGGGGCTGGTTTTTGTTGCTATAGCTTCTAATAAGTATTAATATTGGACCAATGAGCATCTGAAGGCACCATTTAACACACCTGGATCACCACTGATGACTGTGAACACATCCTCTGAAACCAAACCCTGGTGTTGGGTTTCCATTGGTTACAAATATCTGTGTCCAATCAGAATCAGGCTGGTGGGGGGGGTTAAACACCAACCTGAGACATGTCGTAACCCTGGTGCGACCTGGCCGGGTAAGGCAGGGTAGCACAAGGGTTGAAGGTGTATAAGTGTGTGAGTGTATGAACTTTAACCCCCTGGGAGGGGGGGGGGGCTTTACAGTGATAACACTGTGTTTTACAGACTCTATAAAGGCCTAACAATATCTTACAAAGTAACTCATACGTGCAATGTAATTATTATTATGATATGCTTCATGTTTCCCTCGTGGCTGCAGCAAGCTAGTTATTTCAGGTTGTTCCAGATGTCAAACAAACCTCCACTCAACTCAAATCATTCCTTCAGGTTTGTGGTGGAAATCTGGAAACAAGAGTCTCTAAATCACCAAAGTCTTTTGAGTGTTTCTGAAGCTTTCTGCAGAAAGGACCCGTTGATGTGAACTCAAGGGGAGTCACAGTGAAGAAGGGTGAGAGGAACCTGGTTACACTGTTGATAGGAAGTCTGTGAAGGTAGCACAGCCCAACAAGTCAGCAGTCAGATAAGGAATCACATAACAGGATGGATTCCCAAGGGTTAGTGAGGACGGACAGAAGGACAGTTTCATGATCAGATGATCTGATCATCTGATTATGAAAAGATCAGAGTCACAAAAAGTCTGTTTATAGAGAAAAAGTATTCCTCTTACGAAAATAAAGCCTCTGAACATTTTAAATGAATATTTACATTTCATGTGCAGTGCATTGACGAGCTTCGTCCAACCAGCAGGTGGCGACATACACACATGTAACGTCTGACAAGCTCTGTGATAAGAACTAACCTTATTATAAGATTATTCACCCGCGGATCGATATGTTGGACCAGAGACTGAAGATGAACGTGCTAAAAGTGCATTCGGCAGAAAGGATAAATATAAATATATATATATATATATATATAAAGAAATGTGTTGAATCGGGGAATGTGGAATAACAACAAAATATAAAGAAGATGTTTGTTTTTATTTTTGAATGTTTACAACAGTAAAACTTTATTTAGATTTATTGATCTAGTGTGTTAGTTTGTTAGTTTAAAGTCCTGGTGTGAAACACTCCGGTGCAGCAGGAGGCGACGTGCGCCCTTCAGGCTGGATGTCTCTGGTGAGGAGGAGGAGGAGGAGGAGCAGGAGGAGGAGCAGGAGGAAGCGACGCGGAGCTGCCAGCTGGACTTTATATTTACTCTGAACCGAAAGAAAGCAGCGGCTTGTTGTTGTTGTTGTTGTTGTGGTTGTGGTGTCGGTCCTCCTGCTGCAGCGGAGCGGCCGCTCGGTGCTTCTGAACCCGGACTCTGGTGCAGAGAGTCCGGACACTAAACGTGCTCCTGTTTATCCGGCTGAACCCGGACCAGGCCTGAGCGCTGAACCCGGACCAGGCCTGAGCGCTGAACCCGGATCTGGCCTGAGCGCTGAACCCGGACCAGGCCTGAGCGCTGAACCCGGACCAGGCCTGAGCGCTGAACCCGGATCAGGCCTGAGCGCTGAACCCGGACCAGGCCTGAGCGCTGAACCTGCGGCAGAGGAGGAGGCGTCCTGGAAAGTTTGTGGATTTCTTGTTTTAATGTTCTGAAGTGTTGAAGTGTGTTAGCTTGTAAACGAGCCCGTAAACACATTATTGTTATACATTAAATAAGAATGAGCAGCTGCAACATTACAATCATTAATAATATTAATAATATTAATAATCAATAATCATGTCCAGGCTGCACAGAGATCTTCTGAATCCAAAGATCTCTGATTTCTGAACAGTGTCACGTTTAACCCCAAAGTTTGGCTTTTGGAGGTTTTGGAGGTTTTGGTTTTGGAGGTTTTGAATGTTTTGGAGGTTTTGAAGATCTCGTGTCACTGAAGCAGCTGAAGAGCAAAACTTCGGCTCTTTGTTTCTGGTTTGTTTTTGTAAAAGTTTGAAACACGTTTAGCAGCTTATCATGTTTCTATTCAGCCAAAGGCCTGGGGTGTGTGTGTGTGTGTGTGTGTGTGTGTGTGTGTGTGTGTGTGTGTGTGTGTGTGTGTGTGTGTGTGTGTGTGTGTGTGTGT
>JAVQJD010102813.1:0-20589 GCA_036023655.1 Nannoperca australis | reverse complement strand
GAAGGGGTCGGTGGTGAACCGTGGGCTTTGGCTTAGGACTATGCTTCTTTCGGACAGTCACCCAGCCTCCCGGCTGCTCGGGTGCTGCCGGGGGACAGCTAGCAGTAACTACCTGTGGTCGGCTCGCACCGGCTAGGGGCTGGCTTTATGTCTTTAGCTTTAAGACTAAAAGACATAAATTCTATTGGAAAACGACATCACCAGTAGAAAGGAAGTGGGGTTCAGTGTGCAGATCGTGACAAGAACTCTTTATATGAGAGATAGTGTCTCGTCTGAGGGAATTACTTATCTGTGTCAGCTTCTTGCAAGAAATGTCAAAGCCTTCATTGTGCTTCTGTATGCTGATATCATCCTACAACAGGGACTAATTGAAGCACTAAAGATTTGCACTTATAAGATATGAATGTCCGTTTGACACTGCCGTAGTTGCAGCTGAAAGAATCAGGCTAAAATTGTCATACACGCTATAAGAATACGAATTTATTCAATAGAATACTAATGACTGGGCTGTGATATTGTAAGCCTGTTCATTTACGTATTCAGTTAGTGATATTCTTGCCAGCTGTCTTTCCTGTATTCAGCAGCTGCAGCGATGTTGCTTTTAGCCCCTTTTATGTGAGGGTGCTCATGGTTAGATTGGGAAACCCTGGGTTGACTTAGCGACTTGATAAGCAGCGTCATGTAACCGCTTAGTGTGATCGCAGTTGTTAGGCTCAAAAATCAATGTTCAGAAATATATATATATTTTTTAATAATGGCCCATTCTAGTCAAGTAACAATGACATTATATTGTAGACCTATATAATAAATATATAGCCTATACATAGCAACTAGTATACACTAGCAACACTAGTTACCCAACTAGTTACCCAATTCCAAACACATTGAGGTGCTCTCTCTCTTGCAGAGAACCTTTTTCTTTTGTTAAACCCTGTTTACAAAACACACCGGTCAAAAGTTCTTAAGTATGCATGTGCACATACACGTAAGTATTTTTTGTGAAAGGGAGTTCGCGAGCCTGTGTCTGAATGCACAGATTTGCAGAAAACAGAAGACAGAAAACAAAATGTAGGCTACAAGTCTACAAAACTAAGCTTACAGATAGAAACATAAATGTACACATTTGCAAAACTAAGCTTACAGATACACTGCACAAGGTTTTCAAGTACATCTTATAGAATGATAGGCTATAGCCTACTATCTGTATAGCCTACTGTATAAACTATAGGCTACTAGTTTGTGTGTGTGTTTGTGTGTGTGTGTGTGTGTGTCGTGGTGGTGGGTGGGGATATTTGACCATCCGACAATCACTTCTGTTGCATATACAGGCGGCTTTAGGCACAGCAGTGCTTTGAGCTGAATGCTAACACCATGCTAGCCTGCTCACAGTGACAATGATAACATGCAGATGTTTAGCAGATATAATGTTTTCTAATTAGCACTAAACACAAAGTACAGCTGAGGCTGATGGGATTTATTAAAATTCATCTTGAGGGGGACATGAATTTCTGTACCAAAGTTTATAGCAATCCATCTAGTAGTTGTTGAGCTATTTCACACAAAATCTGGTGCTAAAGGAAAAGTTAGGGGATCACCAAAGTCATTAGGATTCATCTTCTGGGTACCATGAAGCTGTTGAGATATTTCTGTCTGGACCAAAGTCACTTTGAATGATCAACATTACCCTCTCAATTTATTGGATTCTTATTATATGTAAATCTACAGATATACCAGAATAATCCAAAGCAAACAATTGCTTCCCCAATCCTCAAAACAGTGTCTGAAGCCTAAATCTGAAGCCTAAATCTAATAGTGGTGTGTGCTTCACATACCATACACTGTGATTTAAATCTGCTTCTCCCTCTCCTCTGTAAGGTTGGCCCTCAGCAGGACTCGTCTCTTGACTCGGGCTGCCAAAGGATTCATGTGTCGATCTCACAGCAAGTCCGGTGATTCAATTGGAGAGAGTGACAACGAGAACAAAGACTACATTCCTCTGGTGGGTTGTAGATCTATACATGTGAATGCTCTGTCAACATGCAGGTTTTTGTTTTTGATGGACACTAATTTGAACTGACTGTAGATTTGTCTAAAGAAAAGAATGTGTCACACACTTGAACCAGTAACAGTGCATGGGAACAATAAGCAGTTGGCAATTTTGAATAGTCTGGAGGTCTACGGTGTGCAGTATGTAAAAGCAAGCTGTATCCTTGATTCAAATTGAAGTGAGGACCTATTTCCATATCATACTTGTTCCATCTCTGAAATAAATAAATAAAGGAAAACAATATCTTGGACACCAGCTGTTTAATCAGATATATATATGTGTTCAGTTTAAAATAGAAAATCCAATGTTAAAGTAAATGTTCGTTAAAGCTGTCTTACACATTACTGTATAAATGGTATTTTGATTGCATTTTAAACAATAAATACCACAAGATTTACAATATATTTCACTATTAATGCTATCCATAACTGACCATGGAAGGGGTCATATAATCGTATATAAACAAAAAAATATGCAACAATTCTTCTTTTCAAAAATTGGTGTAAAAACAAACTATAAATCCTGTTTTTCTGAGGATTGTCTTCCTATGTATGCCTAGCAAAAAAAAAACTGTCACAGAACAATCCTCTATAATCCAAACCTTTGCTTAGGGGCCTAAAGCATCACTGTAATATTATAAGACCATACTCTGTCCCTCCCTAACAACACCAAGGCCTTGAAGGAGGCTATACTTATGCTGTGCATGCCACCTTGTTCATGTATTACTCATCACTCTAAATCCAATGAAAAGAATACATTGGTAAAAAATCTTCAGAATAGCTGCCCCTGAAATGATTGCCCCTTTCTTTAACAACAATGATGGTACTCTCTAGCATAGAGAGTATGCTAGAGAGTATACCTTACGTACCCCTGCTGCTGATTGGAGGAGGAAGTAATGAATCATAGAAGACTGCTGTTACAATATGCAGTGCAGAAGAACAGCATCCACTTAGATCAGTTCATCAGGTTGCTCCCTCACAAACACAAATTCCTAACTGAAGATACATTTCAGGGGCTTAAATGTACCCCCTCCTCCTCTAGAAGTACCACTACACTGTTGATTAAAGGTTGTAAAAAAATTATAAAAATAACATAAGCTGTACTTGTACATGTCAAACTGGAAAGTATTTCCATCTGCACAGGTGTTGTTGCAATTGGCTAGTGGTGCATTTCCCCTGGACACAGCTCTGTGTGATGCCATTAACGTGCCCATGGACAAGCTAAAGTGGACGTCCCCCTTCAACAGCCACCGGACCCGCCTGGGCCACCTGTCTCACTCCAGCGGCCGCCGTGCTGGGAGTGCTGATGACGGATGCAGATCACCGTGTGAGCCAGAAACCTATCAGCAACCTGCTGAGCACACTGTAGGCATCTACAGCCCTTCTCATCTGTCCAGGAGTGCCTCATTAGCCAGTCCATCCACTGCGGCTGAGCCACAGCTCTCCCCACACTCCCACATGGAAAGTGGACGGGCCTCTGTGTCAGGGGACTTGGAAACAGCATTGTCCGGCAGTGTGCAAAAGAAAATTCTGGATCCGGAGAGCATGGTGTGGGCCACGGCTGTGGCCCTCGCCTGGCTGGAGCACAGCTCTGCCAGTTATTTCATTGAGTGGGAAATGGTGGCCGCCAAGGCCAGCATGTGGCTGACTGCGCAGGACATCCCAGAAGGTCGAGACTTGGCCTCCGTCAAGGCTGCTGCCAACCAGCTCTTCATCATCCTCAGACACTGGGATGAAAACCTGCAACTGAACATGCTCTGTTACAACCCTAACAGCGTCTGAAGCCTGCTAATCCAAGACTGAAAGTACCAATTTCCTTATGATACTATGCTAACTGAGGCTGTACTATTCTCTGTTCAGCAGTATATCCTCTGGAGTCTGATTTTGCTGTTGCAGTTGTGAACAATGTGTATTTTCTTGTTTGTGTGCTGTTCCTCCAAACATATCACAGGCTCTTCAGAGGCACTATGTGCAAGCTATTACCTCGCTGGTGCCATATACTGTAGCTCGATCCCTGTTAGCAAGGGATCTAATCAGAGTTATGCCACAGATATGAGTTTCATGGAGAAGAATGTCAGTGTTAAATTAGTAGCATGCTGGACCACTGACCATCGACATCTGAGAAAAGCTCTTACTGTCATCATATTGATGTTATGGGGAGAATGCTGCAAAACAATTGTAAGAGAACACTGTTTAACTGATTGGAACATTCTGTTTTTACATCTTTACAGCATTTTCTGAATTGACTGTATTGTGGAAGAAATGTTACATGACAACATCTAGGTACATGCTAGCAGTATCGACTGTCTTTTGTTACCATAACAGTGTTGTTAATATGTGCCATTTTTGCGGTTTGATTATAGCAGAGACAGAAAAATATGCAAAAATCTAAAGGAAATATAAAAATTTGGTTTAAAAAATTGTCTTTGGTGGGAATCTATGAATGTGTACCCCACTAGCATGTTATTTACTGTTTATTATTTAGTGATACATACAATTTATATTTTTTTCACTTATCTGAGTATAAATGCTGCATGCATGCATGATACATGTGTTGATCATGCCTTAGTTTTTTGATTTAGAGAGACTTATAAACCTTCAGTTGGTTGCACCATCTGTTTACAAATTCAAAATTTGCCTAATTATAAGCGTAAGTGTCAATAAATTAAAAAGGGGTTGTACCACACAAACTAGTTCTTACATAGAGATTTGTTGTTACTAAATATGCACACCCTGTAGAAGTAATGTTACAGATTTATAGTGACTTCCTGTTTACATAACTGGTTGCTTTTGATTGGATGGCATTAAAGATGTTTCCTAGCAAGCGATTTACACATTTTTATACATTACACATTTTTTACACAAGTTTTAATGGTGCAACCTGGTTTAATAAATCATTAGTTTGAAACTAATTAGTACTTCATTACAACTTAGGAAGGACGATATACACAAACATAGTAATGGAGTTACTCACAGATGGTGCAACCCAATTAAAGAGGAATGAGCCCTCTGTCATGCTCACAGCTAATTTACCGCAAGTGCCTATCCAAGAAAAATAGATCTGAATAGAAAATGTAGATCTGTTTCATACAGTTTAATCATTGTAGTCAATTATTGGTTTTCTCAAATATACAGTAGTTACCCTTCTTTCTTTCTTTAAATGTTCTCCAATCTACGTTTTGCCTATGTAGACATCTTTCAGTATCGATTTTCCTCTTTCTTATTCCTTTACAGTGTTGTTTTACTCAGGTATTTATTAATTTTTTTTACTCAGGCTGAGTCACATAAATCCTTCTGCATGAACACAGGTGTTTGTTATGATGTTAATTGAGTACAGTATTTTGCTCTCTGAAAATTAGAAACACAGTAGATGTCATATAGTAATATTTTTGTGCTGTAATTGCAGAAGTAAGTGCAGCTGTAATAGTTTTAAGTTGTATTTTTATGTACTGGGTCAGTTGTATTAGTGCAGTATCTTTCAGTTTGCTGTGTGTGCCTTTATAAATGATTGTTGACTGTTTGAGGCTGTTAAAAGCTTCTGTGGTGTCTTGATAAATGTCGATGCTATGATCTGCTCTGCAGGTGCATGTAATTAAATAACTACAACAAAAGGCACAAGTTCTGGCCATTATTGTCCCACTAACAACAAGGTGTACCTCAAGGATACATTTTTGTACCTCCTCTCTTGTTAATATACACCCCCTTTCTTGCTGCGATTATCCACTCACATGTTTTTTGCTACCGTCGCTATGTTGATTACATTTAGGCATTTAGCAGATGCTTTTATCCAAAGCGACTTCCAATTCAGGAGCAACTGGGGGTTGGGACACTTGGTCAAGGACACTTGGACAGGAGGAGCCGGGTATCCTGCGCCACAGCCACACCGCTGATGATTTGCTGATGATACCCAACTCTACCTATCCTCGCCTAATACCTCTTTGTCTTGAAATGGATCTCAGCTGACCTGTGAGGGAACGGAGAGCCAGAGAGTCCAAGAAGGAGGCTATTGCAGCTTATTAGCTGTGTGTAACCATCCTCTGTTGAAACTGCTCTACAAGACGAATGATTTGTGTACAGTTGAGAGACAGGAGTCTATTGTGCAAATACAACTTTTAAAAAAATTGCTAAGCTAATGAATAAGCAAGCTCGTTAGCTTGGAGAGCTTTTTGCCCCCCCCTCAAAACCCCTTTATTGAATGACATTATTTACTACCCTAAGAAAAAAAGGCCTTCAGGCCTTAAGTCGGAAGTCTGGGTGATGCCAGGCAGCTATTCTATTCAGCAAAACATCAATATTCAGCTGAGCTCATCCTCACTCTCTCCAATAAAGTCTGCAAGAAATCTGGGCATTGTGACTCATGAACCAGCTTACTTTCAGTGCTTTCAGTACACTATATAACTATATAACAGGCAGTGGTCTCACGCCTTAACTACAATAACAACTTTCTGGCAGGACTGCCAGCCCGCACAGTAAAACCTCCTCAAATGGTCCAAAATGCAGCCACACATCCAGTCTTCAATCAGCCAAAAACAATATTTCATTGTGCTTTTCACTACTCTCCACCTGGCTCCCTCTCGCTGCTCACATTTGTTATTCATGATTGCCAACTGCAACACATGTGTAAATATAAAAAACAATTATTAAATAACACTTTTTTCTCCACATTTTACACCAACAATACATACCGTATCTACTTGTTGTAATTCACAATGAACATAGTCTTCTCTAGTAGATCCCATAGTGAAATAATTCCATCTCAGTAGGTGCCTTCTACTGCATTGGTTGTATTTTGACACAGCACATGCCTCATTAACAACAAAAGCTGCCATAATGTGGATCCTTGAAATTAAAGAGGACACTAGTAATTAGGATGACAAGACATAATTTATACCATCCACCCTATTACAAGGTAAAACATGCACAGCGAGAGACAGACATTTGAAAAGGGTGAGTGAAGGAGGGATGAAGGGAGTGAGCCACAGAAAACATGCTGCCGTCCAAGAAAAAATTATTATAGTCATTACTTTGGTGCTAATATCCACCTTCACCCCTGCTGCACAGATAAAAGATTCAAACAGGTCTTGACAGTGTACAGTGCTTTGAAGAGCACACACACATACAAAGACACATTATATTATCTGGCAATTTATTCAGTTGCATTGTGATATTACATTTAGATAAAACAAACAAGCCTTCCTATAAAAAATTACTTTATATGATCTGTAAACAATGTACTGTTGCTAGGTTACTGACTATGAGATAAGATAATAACGAGAACATATATTTCTGCAACTCATTTCATTTTAATTACAGTATATTCTCCACATGTGCTTTGTTTAGAAAAGCACAATATGTGATTAACCCAAGTGAGAAGCTGCAATAGAGCGGTTTGTTTTTTGAGACTTTTTTCACTGATGGATGCGGTATTTTAATTTAGATTTAGGCTGAAACACATCAAACATCTCATTTAGCTCCACTCACACAATCGTTGTCATGTTTTGTTTTGTTCCCACACAGGTCTGTCTGACAGTGACTTTTCAGTGCTAGTTACTCTCTTACATTACAGCTATTTAAACGTCCTTTGGCTGAAGAACAGAGGCTGATGTCTCATTTAATCCAGGCCACTATATCAAGCAGCTTAATGTGCACATAAATAACACAGGTAATTGTCTGGCTGAAGGCTGGTTTGGGGGCAGGTTATGGGGTACAATAAATTAATCTTGTCTCAACTTTGGGGTGCAAGATGATTAGCAGTTGCCATAGAAACCATTGTTTTTACTCCTTCCAACATGTTCTATCAGGACTGCAGCAAGGAAAATGATCTCAACAATGTTTTTAAGTGTCCCAAAATGTTTCTCATTCATTAATTTATTTACACATTGACTGACTTATTTACTGTTTATTTATTAATTGATACTTCTTTATCATAACTATTTGCTAGGTTTACATAAGGCACATGGCTTGGTGTGTGCAGGCTGGTGTAGTAGACTGAAGTGTGTCCATCAGACAGACATAATCCACTATCCAGATTGACACAAGGTTTGCTTTGGATATTCACGGTTCCCTGAGGATGACCCCTGACCTTTTACCCGGTGCCACTCTCTGGTCCAAATATACATTGACAGCCTCTTCCTACTTGCACAACATTTTAGCCACGAGGTGTCCTATTTCTTTCAGAGACATGATGTAATCACAGTAACGGGGAAAATACAGTAACTTGACATTTTGTAGAGAAAAACTGTTTTAAAATGTTGTTTATTTGACCAAGGCTGGATTGCACAGTGTATAATGGCCCAGGGCCCCGACTGAGCCTTCAAGTAAACCTGTGACAGCCTCTGAAGTTAAATTGGTTCTTTATGATTATTTTTCCAGGGCAGCACGAAAGTACGACCATTGGCGTTTAGCAGGACCAGGATGCTCGTCATTATGGTGCAGCATAACCACTGGCCCGCCATGCCGGTCTCATGCCCCTCATAACAATGAAGTCATGGGTTTTAAACTCTAACAAGGGCTGACATGGGTCTCATCTATTTTTATTTTGGCTTTTTTATTAATTTGACCTTTTATTTTAAAGTGTGGCCATCACATCACAGGTTGTTTGGTGAGAGTGAATGATGTACGTGGCCTTTCTGAAAGAGATTCATCTGGCTCTCAGCAAAGTTTCCCTGGATACATAAATAATAAGATTAACTCAATTTGTATATGCTAATATTTATTTAATCTATACATTCATCTACTCTAATTTCTGTAATTTTCCTTTCTTACTGTGAAATTCCACTCAGTTCTACAAAACAACATCAGCTCAAAGTCCATTTAGTAGCTTTTCTTGAGCTTTTGATCACCTCACATGATTGAAATTTTCTCCTGCCCAGAAGAAAATGGAAATTGTCATTCTAAGACAACTGGGCTAACTCCATCTGCTGAAGATCATGCGATATAATCCAAGGTTCTAGAAAAACTACTAAATGGACCTTGAGGTGAGGTTGTTTGTTACAAGGTCAAGAATGAACGTTGAAGCTCAAATTCTGAATAGTTTTACATCTTCAGGACTTTAGAACATTTTGAAAATAACAAGGGGACTTTCAAATAATTTAGCTATGACCAAATGCCTGTAATAGAAATCACTTATTTTTGATGTGACAAATATTGTAGTTGACCCTTATGTGTGAGTGTTTTTGAGTAAAAAGAACTGTGATTGGATGATTTAATGATTGCATATCCTTATTTCACAATGTAATTGCAATTAGGAGAGAAAGGAAAAAAACTCATAATTAAAAACGACATAATCAAGCAAAAACTAAAACTTTTAGCCACAACCATTAATTACTCCTATAAATAAATTGCATTAATTATAACCCATTACTCAAGGCCACACTACATGTATGCAGTGATGGAAAGCCACTAAGAACATACTCAAGTAGTGTACTTCAGTAAGTTTTTGACGCACTTGAACTTACTTGCACATTTCGTGGTACTTCTACTTCACTGCATTTCAGTGGAAAATATTGCAACATTAAACTGCAGTAATTTGATAGCTTTACTCAATATGTTGCACACAAAAAATTATCAGCATACAATATGTTACATGGCTATACATTAAAGTGGGGTAGGCAGTATTGTTATGGCGTCATTGGCCTAAAAACTATAATAACCATTTAGCATATTGTAATTTAAGTGGCTTGGAGAGCAAACATCTAGTTCAGCCTTCTGTTTTCAGACATTAGAAAATCTAGCTAAGAGACTTTAGTCAATCACAGGTTATTTCAGAGAGATGGTGCTTTTGAATTGGCTGTTCTACAAATGCAGACGCACGTACAACACCTCACTTGCATACAGCAGCGTAGAGTACAAAACATCACGTCCCGTCTCCACATGGTGGAAGGTTTTGCATAGCTTACACAGATTTTGTCTACCTGAGCTTTAAGCCACCTAACAATATATCAAATAGTTCCATTTGATCCACCATAATCAGCTATTTGCCTATTAATGCCTTAGTAAAGGCATATATATTAACCTAAAAATGGTCCACTGTACATAATAAGTACTGTTACTTTTCATACTTCAAGAACATTTTGCTAATAATACCAACTACTTTTACTTAAGTAAGATTTGAATGTTGGGCTTTTACTTGTTATGGAGGGCTTTTTTTACATTGTGACATTGCAATTTTTTTACAAGAAAAAGGTTAGAATGCTTCCACTACCACTTGCCAGACTATATGTTGCTTAGAATATGTCAATGTCCCAGTAGCATCAGCTTCATCTTGAAAACTATGATATCAGAAGTATAAATACAAAATATTGATAGGACTTGAATGAATAGCCTTGTGCCATTAATTGCATTGCTTTTAACGTAAACCTGTTCATTTTTCATAGCAACATAGCTGTGTACTGAGATCATGGATCAGAGTGGTATTCTTTAACTGAAAGAGAGACACTCAAGTACTTAGGTGCTGCCATGACTGGAGCCTAATTGAATCGAAAAATCAATGCACCGCCTTGACAGCTACCCGCATTTTTTTTCAGATAAAAGAAGAGAATAACTCAAGTGATTCCATGGGCTAATAAGGCAGCCTTTATAGTGCCTTATTAGAGAGTGGTACCAATTCCAGTTATCCTGCAGTATAAAATAAATTTTATAAGCTTTGAGGGCAATGAAAAACAAATACAGTGTTTATGAATTAGTTTGGATTAAGACTTTAACCCGTGTAAACTGCCTCTGATGCCATTTGTATCGCAATGAATTCAATTATAGCGTCAAAGAGGAGTGAAGTAAACATTTAAATTGACATATTCTGGCAAAAGTGAAATCAATATTTTGAATTATATTATTAATTTTAATATTTAGAAGCCGGTTTCTGTGGTTTGCAGATCACACAGAAATCCCACATGCTGTTCAGATCAATGCTTTGTCAGATGTATTATTTGCCTGATTAATCTTACTGTCTGTTTGAGAAAACATGTTAGTTGTGTCCGAACATGTCCGACATGTTAGTTGTTTTGAGGGTCAGACCAGACTTCTGTATAAATTCTTTGGGTTTGAACCAGGGCCAATTGGTGCATGTGCAGGGAAATGTTGTCTCTCTTTTAAATTGCAAATGGCGTTCATCTAAGAGTGAATCCTGCAGAGTAAACATTTCACCTGTATGTAGCTCTTACCATGCAGTTCTTATGTGGCATTGAAATTCAAAACTCTTAAGTGGGGAATAATAGAGGGAATGTCTTTGATGGTTCACTCACTGTCAGTACAGCTCCTGCTGATAAAAGCCCTGCAGGGCTAGATTGAAGGGTTTCCATGGTGTTGGACCAGAGCTGCTGCTTTCATGTTGGTAGCACAATGGGAAAGAGTAGTCGGTGACTAGTGGCTGAACAAGTGATGTCTCACAAATGACATCTTGTTTTATTTTGGTAACATTGCTTGATTTCTAGCCACACACAAAAAAAGTTACAGTCAGAGTGTACAGCAAACAGCGTTCTGTTAGAGATGGGAAACATTCCTGTGTTAATGACTTGTGTGGTTACAAAGTTGGTTGTGTGAGAATTAAAATACTGTGCATTGACAATATACTGCCATAATATCAGTTTATTTAAAGTTTATGGTTTTTAGCAGCCTTTAATGAATGCCATTTGCAGAGATTAGAGCTACAAAGATGAAAAAACAACATTAGAAGAGAGTGTTCAATTTTATGGACACAAGATAGACTTCTAGTTCTTGGAAGCTGTAGTTTTTTCAGTGCTCACAAAGTAATTGTTTGATTTGAAGGTTTCAATTTCAGCAACAGCAACTGCTGTAGTGGAGCCAATTTGTCTTAGAATATAAAACCCTGGTAACACACCTAATTTCTTCAGAAAGACCAAGGAAAGAAATGCTGAATAAAAGAGTTAGAGAAGTCAGCCCGAATGTGACGGCGTGACTTCAGCTCTTTATTCTTTTTAATAAGATGAGGTAAATAAAAGAGCACTAGTCAGGCGTTAAACAGAGGATATCAATGCAGAAAACATGGGAGAAATAAGGCATTTTGATATGTTCCATGCATTTATTTGAGGAAAGTTACAGTCTTGTCATCAGACCACACAGATCTGATGTTTTCGTCTGCCGGCATTTTTCGTCACATGCCCGTGTAAAAACCTGTGTGCAGTCACTCAGGTTTTATTATGGCCATACTGAAAATGTGCATACAAACAGGTGGATGGAAATGCACTTATTGCCATCCTTTTAGAGCCACTTTTCTAGCATGGTTAAAAACTCAAAAAAGAAAAAACTGCAAGAAATAAACAAAAATGGAATAATAATGGATTTTTTTGGGGGGGATATTTGTAATTAGCTTAAGGTCAGAAATGGGGCTGATGTTAAAGTGACCATGATAAAGTGCCATCAATAGAGAAGTTCCAACAGACAAAAGACTGCATAATGCTCTTCCTGTCTGATTGCACTCTATATCTGACATTTAGCTCAGGTTCCTTCAGAGACCAACCGCCATCAGCTCTCTCCTGGAAAACAGATATGAGTGCCAGCCGCTGAATACTGATGTAATGATAATGCCAAGGTCCGATGTAATGTTAACTAATACATCTGAGATTTTGTGGCATCATTTTTTTAATAATACACAATCATGTGAATTCAAACTGGCTTAAGACAGCGTCTGTCTCCAGCTGTGCATCCCTGCTGGACTAAACTGAATGGTGCCGAAGCATTTTTTCCTCCCTCTCCAGCTCTCCAGCCGTTGCTTCTCAATTGTCTGACTAAAAATGTGCTTTAACGATCATCTATTTTCTACAAATATAAAGAGTAACAAAAAGATTTTATTCTTTGCCTGACCTAAAATGTAAAACTGTGTGAAAGAGCCACCTGAATCATTGATTGATTCATTTTATGCCACTGAAACAAACCCAATCTGAGCATTTCACACAGGGCCGAGAATTTAGATATTGCCTTTGGACATTTAAAATATTTAGTTTTGAATATTTCAATGTACAGGCATTTTGAAATGAAGCAAAGCAAAGGAAACAAATTGAAAACAGCCGTTTGTGTTTGGGGAGCATCGCATTTTCGTGTCTGTTCATTCCCCTGCAGGCAGACATCCCCCTCTCCTGGCAGAAATCTCCACCTTCTTCAAACAGCATTCTCCTTGTGTCTTTATTTTACACTGTGTTATTCAGTTTTCCCACAGGATATGGTCAACACTGCCTTTCTCTTTAATGGGGTTTCAGTTGCAAATAGACAGTGAGTAGACTTTTTTGGTGTGTGTGCCATGGTCTCAGGAAAAGCACGTTCAAAGTCAAACAATCAACAGTGGTGGTACAGAAGTCGCCCCAGGTTTGACTTTCTGCTGAATATCTGTGAACCTGAGCACCTGCTGCACACGTTGTTAGCAGGCACCCAGAGGAAAATCACAAAAAGAACAGGAACTACTCTCCTTCTCCTCCATAACAGTGAAACAACCTGACAGAAGCTTGTACAATTACCCCCCCACCCCACCCTCTTACAGACATTTTTAGTGTGAACCACATCCTTTCCTCTGCCTCGTCTGCACGACACAAAACACACCCTTAAATGAACCGCGAGGCCTTACGCGGCTGAATCCTACAGACCGAACAGTGGACACACTTCAAAAGTAAAGACTCAAGAGAACAAGATGCGCCCTGTTTCCCAAAAGCATCGCTTGTCTTTGTCTGAGATCAGTTTTTCTTACATGGCCCCTGACAGACAAATGTAATAAAACTAAACATGGACCCACTGACGCATTGTGTAGAAAAGAGCCTAAAAACACACAAAACAAATTAACTGAACATTTCATTTGCTCGTTTGACAGTTTGTGTCATCATCCTCTTCCTGGTGTTATGTTTTCATATTTATATCTTGTATATAAATATATAGCACTTGATGTGCATATTCATGATCCTTACAGAAACTGTCACTGCCTGATCTGAGGTTAAAACTGATCAAAGTTAACTTTCCTAAAGTCACTTCTACCCACAAACATGAATCTTAAAGGGCAACAGGACAAAAGCTGTCGACTGTTGACTGCACATTAAGCTTCATTTTCTTCCTGATGATGAAGTGCAAAACATTTCTATAGTGTCACATTTTAATTAATGCACCATCTTTTTTATTTATAGGCTACCACCGCTTACTGACTACTAATTGCGTCTCAATACTTTAAGGTGTATTCAGGAGGTCTTAACTGTGGTGTGTGTGTGTGTGTGTGTGTGTGTGTGTGCCTTCGCTCTTAAGTACTGCTTTGGGAGAAATGTGTAAAACTTTAAGAACACTCTTTGTAAACTCTTTTAGCTTCTAAGATTGACACAGGGCAGAGTCTAAGAAAGAAGAAATCTCATTTTCTCTTTTAAGATGAAAGATTTTTAAATGTTCCAAACATCTAATGGGAAACGTGATTACATCAAGATTGAGAAGTACAAGTACAAGTAAAAAAATAAAAATAAAAAAGTGCAACAAAGTGTACTCATACTACCCTTTTTACAGCTGAACAAGGCCGACAGCTTTCGAGTGACATATTTAAAGTGTTACCATGACTGTAAAATGCTAAGTACTATTCTTTATTTCCACATTAGCTGTTGTAAAGAGGCACCACCCGGTCTATAGTCGCCCTGCAGATGGGGCATTTCTTTGGCTCTGGCAGGGCGTCGTAGCACTGCGAACAGGCACACACATGACCACAATCTAGAAACACGCAGGACCGCTCCCGGCTCAGGCAGACAGTACAGCTGGTGGGTGACACGCTGCTTTCCTCCATGTTGAGTTCACGCATACGCTTCTTCTGCTGCTCCTTGAACTCCTCAAGCATGCTCCTCTCTCTCTTACTCTGCCTGCGGTGGACGTAACGCTTCCACAGGATGAAGAGGAGTGTGGAACAGGCGGCGAAACCGAAGACAACGGCCAGAATCCTCCACAGTCTGACGCTGTTCCCCTGCTTCCTGAGGAGAGACTCGTAGTCCAGCCGAGTGAGGAAGTAACGGAAGCCCTGCTTGGGAGGTTGGAGCTTGATGAGGTTGTTGTCCAGGACCAGCTCTCCAACGCCCGTGACGCTGTCTCCCAGCCGCAGCATCTCCTCAGTTTCGTGGATGCCCTTGGGTCGTTCCCCGCTGATGAAGTGGCCGATGACATTGGACAAGGACTGGACTGTGGGGTGGAAGTTCTCGTAGGTGGTCTCCAGGTCCAATTCTGCAGCGTCTAGTGGACGTATGACCCGGACTGTGGCTGCGATATCATCATCATGAGATCCGAGGGCAAACGGAACCGTGTTGGTGCGCTGGTGAATGACTTTCTCTGTGTTGTTCCTGTTAATAAACATCAAAGTTATTCATGTTTTGTTTAGGGCTAATGATCATTTTCATTATCAACAAATCAATTAGTTTCTTGGTCTAGAAAATAGAAAAAAAAGAGGCCAAGAAAATATCTAATGTATTGTTTTATCCAACAAAGATAATCTGATATAAAACTGAGAAAAACGGATTCAAAATTAAAATAGATAAATTTTTCGATGATCAACTAAATCAATTCATCATTACAGCTCTAGTTTTATTACATTATGTGTGTAACTTTCAAATTCAACAAAAATCAGATTTAGTCATCCTTTTTGCATTAAAAATAATTTCATCATGTTTTAAATGCATTGTTAAAGGGGAAAAAAAAGATTGATGGAGAAATATTAGAATTAATTTTGCTGTCTGGTGTGTCTGTGTCTTCGGAGTAATGACTGTTAATAAGCTATCCAGCCTGCAAACTGACATTAGCGCTGCATTTTTCCCCCAGTGAGTGTTTGTTCGTTACTTCTGGTCCAACAAGGACCAGACGTGTGTTCATGTTTGTATGTTAGAATAGAAGGGGACTTGTTGTTGCCATGTAAGCTTCGTCATGCCTTCTGACTCTATATACTTTACTCAGAATACTTTAACAATATTTCAACCCTCTCGCTGACTTACCAGAGATGAGTGGTGCGATTCCACACCATCTTTTCCTCCTTCAGGGTCAGTCTTTCAATCACGCCTTTGCAGTTGTCAACAAACTGGCTGTTGAGAGTTTCTTTCACAGATCTCACAACACCTGCAGTGTGCAAAGAAGATGTGTAAAACTATTGCTAGAATTATGAATGGTACATTTTAGTCAACATGAACAGGTTGGACTTGAACAACACAGTAGCTTCATTTAGGTTTTCAAGGAGGCCCAACACACCTTCTATGACTGCATATGGGACACATCTTCCCGGAGTTTCAGACAGGATGTTTTTCAAATCCTGGTCAATGGAGACTATCTTAGCTTCCTGTGGAAACAAACATTTTAGATTAACAAATGGATCTTAACAGGCGGTAAATTCACATGCTGCTGACATTCACGTGACAAAAGACAAAAAAGAGTGTGCAGAAACGCGGCTGACCTTTAATCTGGCAACTGTCATAGCTCTGCTCCTGTAAATGGAGTAGAAGAGTGCGGTCAGCGCTGAGCTGGTGGCTAAAACCACGATCTGTACAGTTGAGGGTTTCCCACTGGAGTCCATCCTGTGATTTGCAGCATTAAGTGCTGTTGTGACAGAGATGATGAGCACGGATTAGGAAGTTGTCTTTCACTTGTTGTTGTAGTAAACAAAACCAGTGGTGGAAAATAAGTTAATAAATAATATTTTTTTAGCTACTTGTACTTCCTTCAAATGTCTCATTTGTTCAACAAAAAGGCTCAAAACAAAGATAATCAGTTTACAATATTAATCAGAGTTTTTGCTTGAAAAATAATTAGGATAAACAATAACCAAAATAGTTGCATTTCTAAGGAAAATAATGTTCCTTTTACTCTGCTTCATTAATTTAACAGCTAGTTACTTTGTAAATATGAAGCATTGTCAAAGATGAAACTTCCTGGATGTTAAGCAGTGAAAATGGCCTCACTCTCAATCAGCTACTGCAGCAAAATGCTGCAATAAATAACAATGATACAAATAACCTCTAACATAATGTAGTGCTCTCAGAGGCAAAGTACTTGATCTTTTTATGCATATTTTTCCTGGACTTTCAATTTGTCCCAAAGTGTTTTTACATTGTGGTATTACTTCTTCCAGCACTGAACCAAACATGTACAACAACACAAACTGACTGTGGACGAGACTATACATGAGCAAAGGGGCACTGAGCTGGCTGTTGAACTTAGGAAAAACACAAACTGCAGACTTGATAACAGTCCAGAGGGTCTACAGTTAGAAGACACTGAGGGAAAACACCCACCACTTTGCTGGCTATTGCTTCTTTAATGTCAGCCACCACCTGCTTTCATATATTGACAAGCTTTGAAGGAGTCCATTAAGTGACACGCTGCACATTCACCACTAGTAAACAAAAGACAACTCAATGCTAACGCTAACTAAATCTCAACCTTGATGAAGATATTGCCCTTCTTATATAATGCTGTTTGTATATCACTTCGTTTGAAGCCTCGAATACTATAAAACATAGCGTTAGCGAGCAAAGCAACCTTACAGTTCTTGTAGTGTCACACACTTCCTTACGAGTTTACTAGCCAGCTAAATTAGCAGTTTGCTAGCTAGCGTTGCTCCAGCTAAATCACCGTGATTTCACCACCAGACCAAACATATCGTAGCTGTACCGTTACACAGAACTGTAATCAGTAATCGCTTGAACGGTCAGAGGGTTTGTCAAACCTGTTTCCACTCGTCTCACTGTCAACAGGGTTTTAACCACAGCTGCGAGTCTCCACAGTTAAATGTCAGTAAAGCATCTGGATTGCAATTCTCCTCCCTGGCGGCAGGTGTCGGTGTAGAATCATTTATGGTAAAGATGAGAGACATTTTGACATGTTTGGTCACAGTGTTAGTAACACCCATCTCTGCTGTAAAAAAGGCCCCAATTCCAAACTACCAGTGTAGTATGAAGTATGAAGTATTAAGATATTTTACTTTAATTCAATTCAATTCAATTTTATTTATATAGCGCCATATCATAACAAAGTTATCTCAGGGCACTCAATCACATGGAGCCGGTAGAGACCAACTTCCAAATGGTGGTAATGCCTTCTGTAAAAAGGCATTACCACAATTTAAAAATATTCTCTTACAAGTAAAACCACTGCATCCAAAATCTTACTTAAGTAAAAGTATGTTAGTATTATCAACAAAATGTACCTAAAGTATATTAGTAAAAGTACTTATTATGCAGCCAAAATGGGCTGTTTGTTACATTATTATATATAATACTATTAATTATTATTATTGACACACTAACATGTAAGAATCTACAAACTAACTAGCATCAACAGCTATTTAAAGAATATAGTGGAGTAAAAAGTACCATATTTCTCTCTGAAATGAAGTGGAGCTGTAGTATATGTAAGTAGCATAAAATGAAAACACTCAAGTAAAGTATAAGTAAGTCAGAATTGTACTTAAGTACTGTACTTGAGTAAATGTACTTAGTTTCTACACACACCAAAACCAAAAAGTCACAAAATGACGCTTGATTTTTGAGTGTGCTGTTGATTTACACAAGGGGCTGTGTATGGAAATTAGTGTTGTGTGAAAGACAAACTTCGCAGGAACATTAAAAATAATGGTGTTTGCACACCTGAGCATGGAGTTTATAAAAGGTATATTTACACACATAATAAATAAAACTAGGATTCCAATTGGACTCTTTGTTGGTGTTAAGAGTGATTTTCTTCTCATTTACATCTCACACTTTTATTTTTCTCTTACACCATTGGCAGAGCATAAGGTCAGTGCTATAGTGAAATTAATACAGATTCCAGCCCAAATAAATGTGAGGGGGCACCCGCAGGCCATCCGGAGGGTACAAACACTTTTTCCCAGGCTGCATACAAATCACGGTACACTCCAGCTTTTAACCACTGACTTTGGGTCTACTTATAATTCCCACCAGTATACACACATGCACACAGCTACATTCTAATAACAAAAAGAAGAAAAAAAAACAGCAAAAGATTGGATGTTGTCAGACAACATAAGGCTGAGTGTGAGTCAGTAGATTTATAACAATGAGTTCAGTCGAACGGGTAAGCCTTTTGTTTTGATGGATTGTGCCTCATTGCTGACAAGAACCATATTTCAACGGATTAACTGAACTTGCCCTTTTATTGCTTCTTTGCACATTCTCATTGCATCATGTGTGTGGTGTATTTCTTCAGAGGTGTCAACAGGCAAACTCTGTTCTGAACTGAGATGTTCTCTTAAAATTCCTGCACTGCTCACACTGACTGAAACTGGCCATAATGTCAGGAAAACATGAATCCTAACTTTTGCATGTTCTACAGATTTGTGGAGTTTGAGTTATATGAATTATTGATCCCTCCCATCCTGGAGAAACTGTAAACTGTAAGCATCAGCGATTTTGTTGTTTTTGATAAATTAATAGATTTCAATAAACTTCATTGAAAACAAGGCACCTCCAGATGATGAGTTTTATTGGCTGAATACTGTATGTCCCAAACCATTTCTGATTATTTGCTCTGGGTGTTGTGAGTGAAAGTGAACTGTGGAGCAAATAACCAGCAGCCAGTTTCAATCAATGATAGCTTGCATGAGAGCAAGTAGAGCCACTTTAGGTTAAAAAACAAAGGTGACTACATAAGTTGTGTTTTGAAGGTGTATCACACATCTGAACTCCTGACTGATGCTAAGACTGAAGAGACATTTCATTACCAATCATCAGTCTACCTTCTTAGTAGATGCTCCATGTTGGGATAAAATGAGATTATATGCCCTAACTCATTATTAGTGACTATATATTAAGATGTTCTGGAATGATTTTCAGCCTGTATGTTGTTTTAGCCAGTGAGCAGTTAGCATACGTATGTAAAAATTACATTTGAGGGAAACATTTGATGCAAAAATTATTGTTCCTATCATGTCCACTGTTTTTTGTATAAGGAAAAGGTTGCCAAATGTATAAGGGTGCAAAATGATGACTCATGTAGAAAAAGTTTGCACAATGTGTTTAATTACAAAAGTGTTTAAGGATAGGTATTAATGGCTGATCTCTATCAGCCAAACCAATGCTTGATTGGGGCTTTAAGCCCTCTTTTTATTAAAAAATACAAATAAAAAGAGGCAAAAGCAAAAGCCAATATAATATGTTTGATTTGCCACTGAAATCAAAATATAAAAACAAAACAATTGTCATGGTCCCTGAACTGGGTTCTTGTTTTATTTTGGAAGTCTGTGTGCTTGTGTTCGTGTTTTCTTGTGCCTTCCTGTCTTTGTCTGGTTCCCTCCTTAGTTTGATTACAATCACCTGTGTGTTGTTACTCACCTGTGTCTCATCCCCTCGTTTGCCTTCCTTATTTATAGTGGTCCCTTCCTTTTGTCTCGTGTCGGATCATTGTCTTTGTTAGTGTAGTCGTGTTTGTTTGCTCCTTGTTCCTTGACGCTTGCCACCAGCCACCAGCCACCAGCCACCAGCCACCTCCTTTTTTAATGTACCGATTCCCTGTTTTTGGTCTTTTGTTTTGTCGTTGTTCAATAAATCATTTTGTTGCTGGAACTGCCGGTCTGCGTTTGGGTCC
>JAVQJD010102807.1:0-12013 GCA_036023655.1 Nannoperca australis | reverse complement strand
GGGTGTGTGTGTGTGTGTGTGGGTGTGTGTGTGTGTGTGTGTGTGTGTGTGTGTGTGTGTGTGTGTGTGTGTGTGTGTGTGTGTGTGTGTGTGTGTGTGTGTGTGTGTGTGTGAGAGATTGTGTCTTTACAGCAATAATTGCTACAGTTCTTGATGTTGCCTGCTACTGCCTTATGATTTGCTAAGTGCCCTTCCATAAAGGCATAACTATTATTTGCGGCTGTACCGCGCAGCCTTTTTGAAGTTAATTTCTGTTTTCTGTGTTGTTTTCGGATACTTTGTTTGTTGTGATAACTTAAAAGCTTTATTTCTCAGGTGAAGACAGGTAAGTTTGGCTTCAGATGAGAATGATCTGCCTGCTATAGAGGGTCTCTTCACTTATTCGTGTCACTTCATAAAGCGCCACCGGTAATAAGAGGGATGATTTATCTCACACAGCTGCCAAAACCCAACCAATTGGTAACCTTAAGTTGTTTCTGCTTCCGGTCTTAAAACCTTATGCATTCACAGGATGCCCTGCAGAAAGATTAATTGTAAATGCAGGCCGGCTCACATGGGAACTCTCCAATCGCGCTCCACCTTCTGCTCATTCAGCAGAAATCATTCGATTCCACTTGATTACCTGGTAGCCCTGGTTTCTTCCACAAGTAGGGTAGTTGTGCACCTATCTAGACCCCATCTAGAGATATGTGCCTCTTGCTGTTACAGAATGGATCGAGGACTCTGTGTTGGCAGGGGCCCCACTGGCCAACTATGCTGCCAACCACCAGGAGACCTACAGGGACCCTCAAACAGGACCTACAGTACCCAATGCAACGGGACAAAAACGTAAGTTCCCATCTCTATAGAAATAAAATAAGGATTACTCATTGCTTTTCTGTTTCTAGGTTGTGTTACCCAGAGCGACTTATTATGAGTTAAACCAAAATAATCTCTCACAGTGTAGTTTATTCTCCTCAGCCGGCGCCTCAGGACATGTTTTTCATGATGGAGGACCAGTTATGAATTGACAATATAAAGCTGCTCTTTGTCTAAGTTTCATCATATATTCTCATTAAATTACATAAAATTCAATTCATATGGTATGTACAGTAGACTACATTTTTCAAAGTGTGCACTTGAGGCAGTGTTTAAGAGAAACCGAATAGAACTTTGTCGAAGACAGTTTTATCTTAGATATGTGCTCCCTGAATGCTTCCTGTGGCCACATGTTGCTTCTCCTTGAATCTCTGTTGTGTTTTTCTGGATCAAGTAATGGCCTGATTTTCACCCTTCGTTTAGCGATACACACACACCTACGGATGCAGTGTCTAGCCGTTACTGTGTGTTTTCTGGTTGCCAGCTCCTTTTATACTAGCCTCCCACTAGCAGCTTGTCTAATTAGCGCAGCCATGGCTGAGAATTAACTACCTCACCCCGTCTCTCCCTCTTATTTTCCCTTGCTGCTCTGTTGGCCGCCTTTTCCTTTTCCCTCATCGATCGCTTTATTTTATGATTGTCTCGCTGGCTTTTGCCTTGTCTCCTGCCACTCTAATTATTGGTTCTGTCCATCTTTCCGTCTTCATATCTCACTCTCTCCACCCTCTCTGACTTGCTTTTCTATACTGTCCTAGGCCTCAGAATTCCTCCACAGAAAGGCATCATTTAAAATCTCTTTATCTCCCTACTTTCATGTTTTTCCTTCTCTGTGTTGCATCTGTGGATCCCTTGTGGATAAAGCTGTCATCTATTTTCCCAGTTTTGTTAGCGCTCTCCCGTTCTTAAAAAATGCTATTCAAAGGCATCACGTACACACACTTACACACACTGCAAAACACCATAAACACAAGGACACCAATTGACTCCAAGGGTAATGCATTTTTCATTGAATGCATAAACTGTAGCATTCACATAACCTTATGTGGCACTGCAGGTCACTAAGCACACATCCCTCTGTGGACCCTTCTACTTAATGTACACTTTCTCCATCTCCTTCTCCTTGTTCACTTTCATTCTTTTTTCATCTCGGCCAACATCATCTTGTTCATTTTTGTGAAGTATATGAAGTAATTTGTCAAGTAATTTTCTGTAGCAGGCTTACATTGTGTCTAGAAATAGACGGTTAGAGCTCAGCCTATCCCTGTATTCAACAGTTGTTCCCCCCCATTCTTGACAGTGAGGACTCAGATTTTAGATTAAGACTGATTTCATCTCATGTTTCTTCATTTTATCCTTAACGTCAGATAATGAGGAAGACAAAGCAAGAAGAAAAAGGATGACTGAGTAATTAGGTTTAGATTGCAGTCTTTGAGCCGTTCTCATGATTTAGGATTATTGTGAAATGTAATTTGTGAATATTTCTGTGTTAATTCAAACCGTGCAACCAGCATTGAATAATAGAGATGTCTTTTGGCAAAAGAGGTTGTACTTTCAGTAGCCATTCACTGAGGCAGAGCCCTCCCTCATTCAAATAATTTTGTCCTGTGACCTTCATGAATTAAGGATATCACCGGCATTTGATTTCATCACTCAAACCTCTGGTGCCTCTCTTTTGTATCTTTTAATACAAAGTCACCCTTAAAAGTAAAAAAGTATAATTTGATTTGCACCATGTTAAAGTAATGTAAAAAGGAGAAATTTCTTTACATAAAAAAATATACATAACTGCTTTGTGTCCTTTTTGATGTTTTAATTTAAAGCCTGGTGTGCAGGCTATGGTTGATGGTGTTTTTGAGCAATGCCTTTGGCTCCATGCACTTTTAAGTATGGGTAATAGCCTTATTCAACACAGGTACAGTATAAGATAATTTTATAAGCATCATATACAGCTCTTTTCCCCCAGATTGCCAGATACTGCCCATAAATTAAACCCTTGAATCCCAGAATCAAGGCACTATCCTGAGGGTAGCAGTGTCTGATGCCTAGAAGTGGTGGATTGATTTGATTGATTGGGATTCTACACTTGGGATTACCCTCCATTTTCTAACATATGCAACCTTGTCTTTCCGATTCCCTTTTAACCTAATTTATCTATTTATTATAATCGGCCTGTTTTGATTCGTGTTGTCATCCACTGAGTGATCACCAAACCATGGCCAATTGCCATTACACTCATTTTAAGTGGTTGGCCTGATCACTAAGAGTAAAGGTTAGTTGTGTGTGTAGATTCATGATAAGTGTTCATGTCTTGGAGGAGCCAGTGAGAAACAGCATTTTACTGAAATCTAGGTTCAGTAGGCAGAGACATTTGTTTTTGCATTTTTGGTGACTTGCAAACACAACTCAAAGCTGTTTAATTCAGTTTGTGCTGTTATTTTGGTGTAACAGAATGATCTTAACTGAATTATCCGTGTTTGTGTGTTCAGGTGGGAAGCCTTTCTTTACTCGCAACCGATCTGAGCTGAAAGGGACTTTTATCAATACCAAGCTGAAAAAGAGTCGTCGGGGGTTCGGTTTCACTGTCGTGGGAGGCGACGAGCCTGACGAGTTCCTGCAGATCAAGAGCCTGGTCCTAGATGGACCTGCTGCCCTCGATGGCAAAATGGAGACAGGTTGGTGTCCTAGATGTATTACAAGGAAGGAATACCGCTTTTGAATTAGTTTTAGCTACTTTTAGAATAGTTTGATGTGATTGAGTGCTGATTGTGTACTAGCATTGTGTAATAGTAAGGAAGCAAAAACTTTGTATCAAATAACAGCTTCAACAAATGAATTCCTTACATACAAAATAAAGCTAACTTCTCCCTGTCCTCCACCTCCAAGGTGATGTAATCGTGAGCGTCAACGACACATGTGTGCTAGGCTACACCCATGCCCAAGTTGTGAAGATCTTTCAGTCTATCCCAATTGGCTCCATGGTCAACTTGGAGCTGTGTCGTGGCTACCCACTGCCCTTTGACCCCGATGACCCCAACACCAGCTTGGTTACCTCAGTGGCCATTCTAGAAAACAAAGAGCCCATCATTGTCAACGGCCAGGAGGCCTCCAACAGCTACGACTCGCCGTCCAGCCATGGCAGTCTGAGCAACAACAACGGTTCGATCAACGGCGGGCTACCTCTCAACGGCCTCCCCCGACCCCACAGCCCCTCGGCGGAGGTGGCCTCTGATACCTCTTCCCAGCATGGCTACCCCAGTGACGTGGTCACCCTGGCCTCATCCATCGCAACACAACCAGAGCTAATCACTGTACACATGGAGAAAGGAGACAAGGGCTTCGGCTTCACCATCGCCGACAGCCCTGGAGGTGGAGGGCAGAGAGTGAAGCAGATCGTGGACTACCCGCGCTGCCGCGGCCTCAAAGAGGGTGATATCATCGTGGAGGTGAACAAGAGAAACGTGCAGAGCATGTCTCACAACCAGGTGGTCGACCTTCTCAGCAAGTGTCCCAAAGGCAGCGAGGTCACCATGCTGGTGCAGAGAGGTGAGTGGAGGCTGATCCCTCCTTATGTTAACTTGCTGTCTCCGTGAATCTTTCATTTGTATTGTAACTGATGAGAGCAGATGGAGATGAGGAAGATGGAGGAAACAGGTGTCAAGTTATATGGCGGTTTCTGATTTATGTGCCCATATGTTGAAGTATTGCAAAACCAAACAAACCTTTCCCATGAATCTGCTTGATGCTGTTGACAAAAAATAATAGGCTTCTCCCTTATGGGCTGTTCCAGCTCATAGAGAACTTTTTTATTGACACACATATTTATTTATTCATGTAAATAGAGGTTTGAAGCAAGAAGGCAAGATGGAGGGATAATTATGGTATGGAGGGAGAAAAGGAGCCACAGAGAAAGTTCTGGAAATACCATTTGTGGACTGAAAGCAAAGTGGGAAGAGTCAGACAGTCAGAACATTACAGATGTCTTGAAATAGGAAAGGAGGCATAGAGGACGAAGAGTAAAAAGGGGAGATGCAGGCATAATGAAAAGAAGGGTAAACATAGGAGAGAAACTCTGGTTTAGTTGGTGTTTCAGGTCACAGAGTCTGAATATTCTCACTCTTTTTTGCAGTCTGTCTCTTTGTTGGTTGACAACATGTCTATTTATCTATAAAATATGTTTATTTTAGGCTTTTAGTGCACTCCCATGTCAAAGCTAGTTGCTTTAAAGATGCCACCAGTTGTGCTGGCGTGCCATCTATCCTCCCACCTGGCTTGGTATGAGCTAAAGGCTTTGACATTTTTGTTGTTAACATACATTTTCAGTGTTAGTTGGTCAATGTCAATGTTGCAAAACAGTGCAATAGCATGTGAATGCTGCTATTCAACATGGACAGCCCGGCTTTTGTCAGGGTTTCTGATTTAAAATCACTGTCGCACAGAAGCACTAAATGGAAACAAAGCAACTGTAAATGGAGGATAAAAATTAAATAATTGAATTTTGGTATTTTCCTTCCAATCCCCCTCAGACTCGCAGACCTCCAGAGCTCTAAACGCACTATGTGATACAAGTAATTGGACTATTTTCTCTGTCAGACTGTCCATAGCTTGCTTTGGTGCTTATTAATTCAAGTAACTAAAAGGTTTTGTGTGTGTGTGTGTGTGTGTGTGTGCACATGCACAGTTTATCTCCTTTGTAGGGTTAAGTGCTCAGAATTGTCGAGAGGAATTGGTTAGATGAATGGTGACCAACTCGCATCGTAGTCTCGCATTGAGACTCTGTCTTTTTATCTACATGTGTGACTCCGTCTCAGTTTGTATCTCCGTGTCTTTCTCCATGTTGTCACACTTTCTCTTTGTCTCGCTTCTTGACACACACCCACACTCCAAACCGTTCCACTTCCCCTCGCTGGCTTTTGCTAATGAGTAGCATTTCTTCATCGTGCTAGTGTACACAAGCCCATAAAGTGATACAGCCTCATCATGGGCAGGAGCTTAATGGGCTGTCAATAAAACAGAAGGCAGTTTAGCTGGCCTTGTGTAAACACAGTGGCTGGCTTTGATAATCACAGACAGGCCGATATGACTATGATAGTAGGAAAGGCACTGAGCTAAAAGCCAAAGGTATAGATGAAGATAATGCATATGGAGCATTACTAAATGCCTTTTATGGTTGGTTTTATCCTGCTTATGGTCTGTTATTAGGATGCCAGTCAGCAGAGAAACACACAAATGCAGGAAGTGTGTATTGTATTATAGCAGGACCTGCCTTTCTGGAACTTCATGCAGATTAATAATAGAACAAAGGTCTGCTCACTGCACCATTTGCGCATTTAATTTCAAGTGCTGGCTACTTTATGTTTTAAAAAGATCCTTTTATGATGAAAAGCCTTATGGCTCCAACATCACAACACAGCCAGTAATTATTGAGCAAAACTACAAATTTGGACTAGTGCAGTGTGTCGACCTTTCTTTATTTTTGTCCTACACTATGGCTGTGTATCAAACCTCTATATATTTGTAAGAAATGTGTCCGTAGCACTGAGTATCAAAAGCTGTCAAGTTCTAAAACCTGGCATTTAATCCTTGATCAGATTCATACTCTTTCTTTGAGCAGTTTTGTTATAAATACAATTTTTCAATTAAACTGTATTTTATTGAGGCTAAGCTCTTGTACAGCTGCTCATGTTTAGACAAGATTTGTTTGGCTTCTGTAAAATGAACAAAGGCTTTTGAAGAAAATATATATTATATATATAATGTATATTGCTCAAAGCAAGCTTTTATTTTGGTATGAGTACCAAAGCTCAATCCCATTGATACTAGTATTGACATTTTTAAATAATACCCAACCCTGTCTAGGATTTGGACATAGATTGTGCATGTGTGAGAATGCATTTTGTTGAAAATATGAACAACCAAAGTGATACTTGATCTAAGTATTATTTCTATTATTGATAAATCATTTTTTTCTTTTGAGAAACACCCATCACTGTTTCCCAGAGTTAAATCTAACAGTCGACAGTCTAAAACCCAAACATATTCAGTTTCCAATGACCAATTTCCAATTATCTAGATCTGTTGGTCAATGCAGTGTATACTGTATGGACAAGTGTAAATCATTTAGTCTATAAAAGGTAAGAATTCATTTTAGTGAAAAAATTCAAGGGCTTCCTTGGCTCATGTCCCGCGTGTATCTGTGTATGTTTCCCACCCATTAAATTCCCACAAAGTTCTCTTCAGATTTTCCCACTGTACCGTTTTTTTACATATCAATGCCCCACCCACACTGCATCATTTACGTATCATACTTGTTGCTAACATAGACACGCACACTCACACTCATGAGAACATAAACCAAGGTTCTAGACACGGTGCCTTAAATATTCTCCCGCTCTTACTCTCCTCTCTGCCTTCTCACTCCTGCTCACTCCACCAGTAGCAGCAAGGCACACTGGACTCTAATTGGGGTCCTGATGTCAGCTTTGCTTATCATACACATACATCTTTTTCTCTCTTGTGCTCTCTCTTACTCTCACTCTCCTGCCATGCATCAAGAATCTCTTCTTCCCTGAGTAAACACCGCTTGCGCACGCGCACACACACACACACACACACACAGTTGCGTATCCAATTATGGATTCGAAGAAGAAAGACCCTGGCACAGTCTTAATTGGTGGAGATCCACCCCTACTCCAACTCTCAATTCCCCCCCTTTTCTGTTTCTATTCCCACACTGCAAAGTATGTAGATTCACACTCGCTCACCCACATCAAGATGGGAGCCAATCTCTGAGGACCAGCGTACAAAGATACACACTTGTTAAGGCGGGTGGCTGTGCGCAACAGTGTACCCCCTCACCCCTCTCTCCCACAGTCTTTCTCCCAGAGTCTGTGCATTTGGGCAAGGCAGTGCAAACGTGTGTTTTTACACAACCCAAAGCGTACTGAATGCGATTTATGGATCTCGGTGTAAAACCTGACGATGTGAATCTCGTTTGAGGGTTGTCGCTTTCATCTTCTTTGTCTGAGCAAGCTACATTGGCCTTCAATGATCTTTTTGACCCTTTTTTTTGGTCCAGTTAATGCATACAGAGGAACAACCACTCACAGGTCAGCAGTCAGTTATAAGACCTTGACAGTGTTTTATAGGTTAAGCACACAAGACAGAGGTTTTACCGACATTCTGAGATGTATTGCCCATAAGCACATGGGCTTGATTTATTACTTCAATCAGGTCTGTGTTTCGTGATACATCGTTCTTTCATTTGTCTAATTACACTGCTCTAATGTGCTCATTTTCCCCTGCCTGTCTGCTCCTGCCCCCACTGATGCGCCGACATAATTCATTTTGGCCCCCGATGTCTTGCCGTAGCACAGATGCTAATTTCCTGTCCCCTTTAAAAAGGTGTAAATGTTACAGGGTCTGTAGGGATGCATAAACCTGCTGTACAGCCTTTTGTCAGTTAAAACATGTTTGGGTGTAGAAAATCTGAAACACAGCCTCTCAATAGCCCAGCAGCTCAGGTCGTTAGTCAGCTATAGAAAAATGAAGCCCATTTGTCTAAGCGTGGATGTAGTGTCGCTTTCTACCCTTTTTTTCTAACCCGTTTTTAAGGCCTGCCAGGTGCTGCAATGAATGCAAGGTAATTAGTGTGTGGATGCAGCAACTGCATAAAGTCATGTATAGGAAATGTGAGGAAACATAGCTGCAGTGGACAAAGGGAGAAGAAGAGAACGGCGCATGGAAGGATGTCAGAAGATCAGAGAGGTAGCGAAAGGGTGGCACAGAAACAAGATGCTCTAACCCAAACCCCATGCCCCAATTCCCCCCTCGAGCCCCCGCTTTGAATAAATGGGAAACTAAATACCCAAAGACATGTCTGAGACCTCAGATTATATGCATGGCTATTTGCCAAACTCTTAAGAGCGTTCTTCTCCAAAGCAGCCATAGTGTTAAAGAGGGCGTATTTCCTCTTGTTTGCGTTTGTTTGTTTTCCCTCATTGCTTTTAAGTGCAGTTTGAAAGAGATGTATTGAACCCTTAGACAGACGGGGTAGAAATGTGTGTTTTCCTTTAGTTTCCTCATGGATTTGTGGCTTAAAGAGGGTAAAAACACCAATAGGATCAACGTCACACCAGATAGCTATTATTGGCATAATGTTGGACAAGTGAACCGACCGCCTGTAAATGCCCCCTGTCAAAAAGCACTCCACGGATCAGTGTTCTTTGAGGACACACACTGATAGGCACAAACACAATTATGTGAACTACATTAAAAAAACTCAGTTACCGGCAGGCACGAGGCCTGTATAATGTGGAGTCTTGCACACACCCATTAGAAAGAGATAAACGTTGATGATGGGTCCCTGCACAGACCAAAGCAGGAAATCAATTCACTGTATGGGCAGGAAGCGTCATATTTTTTGCCCACTTCGCATTAAAAATTCTGCTGACTGCACGTTCCAATTGCACCATAACGAACAGCATTGCAGTCCAAAAAAGCAACAATGGGGGAGCGGTCTGCCCGCTAGGTGCCCACGATTCACCCCCGCTCAAGGGGCTTTGACTTGCGTCTGTGAGTCACTGCTTGTTGCGCTGGGACAAGGCGAGCCTCCCTCTCCCTAACCCCCACCAATCTCCCATGCCTTCACACCTACATAGCTATTGGGCAAGTTGTAAATCTCCACCGTTGCACCATCCTTTGTTTCTATGACAATGCTCTGCAGATAATCTACGCTGGGGTCTCCTTTGGGTGGATGTGTGGGAGGAGGGGATTTCATCCCTGCCACAAGAAGGAAGGCACACTAACAGGGAAAAACCACTCCTAGGTTCTATTTTTATTTTTGTTGTTGAAAATAAGCACCATGTTCCACTTGCACGCATGCTCTCCGTGGTCGTCTTTGCTCTCTATTTAGTCACATTGGTGTGGTCCTCTGTCACATTTAATTTCGCTGTTTACACACACATAGAGGAAGCTAAATAAAGCTGTACTCTGCAGGGCTGTCATATGCTGGCTGCTGATGTACACAGCTGATGTGAGCCTTTCACTCCTTGGAGACATTCTGTCAGTTCCCCATGGTCACCAGGCACTGTCGCTACGGTGACAGATGGACCTGCCTGTTGGAAGCCATCACTCCTAGCCGAGATCTAGCACCAACTGTGCACACACGCACGCACTGTGGACAGACAACATAATCTGCTTAGTAATGGCTTCCGTTTAGTGACTGCTGTGCTGCCAGGTTGTTGCAACAGTTCCTATCTGTTGAAGGAAACCGTGCAAACACATTCAGCCTAGGGTACAGTACTCCGTGTCAACCTGTAGCCTGTTCAGCCTCTACAATGAATCCAAACTGGCTCCATTGGGAGTAAGGTTTTCTTTCTAGAGCACCAAATATCTATGTGTCAACGCTTCCATATGTATAGTTGCATTTATTCCACCACACCTTTTATTTTGAAATTTTACCAGCTGTGTGGCTGTCACACAGAGAAAAACAAGTTGTGTTCGCTGAAATGTATGGTTTTGCCTCAGGCAGTGAAACTAAATGACTGTTATTCTGTCAAGCTCAATAAGACATTTTACTGCAATCCTGAAATATATGGTTACTTCGTTACTATGGCTTCATTGGAATTCATAATAATCAGTTCATATATCATTAATCATAAAAAAGACATATTATAGAAATGCAATGCCCCGTAGGTTGAACAGTTCCTCATTATTCACTGTTAAGAATGCATTTTTTGCCACAAACTTTTAAGATTTAGTAAGCAGAATAAAATGAGCTGAAGGGCCCTGCAGTGGCCCTGGTCCATTATTTGAGAGCTGGAGGTGCTGAGGATTTAGTCTGTGCTCAGGTGTGCAGGCCAGCCAAGATCGCCAACCTGTCCGAAACCACTCTTTCCTCCCTCTTATATGTAATTAGGACTGGAGGCTGGCCCAAACATCTTGGAGCTTCAAACACAATCAAGGCCTCACAGTTTAGTTGAGTTGTATTGCTTTTACAGTAAAATGTGTCAATTTCAAGGTAAAATTTAAAAAGCAAAGTGCAATACGAAGACCGGAATCAGTCCTGAGTCTGTTTATTGCTCATGAGTGTGTTTGTCATATATCAGTCTCATCGGAAAGCTAGGAGAGAGAGCATGCTGACATTGACGGACAGATCAGCTGCAGTGGATGGATGAAGGATAATCAAACACCAGCCTGACAGCATGCTTAGCCCAGAGAGAATACCTCCGGGATTGACAGCGTGCATCTGCGTCAGATTTAGGGGGCTTGTTATGCACTTGTCATTGAATGATTTCTATTGATTGAAAGAAGGGGGGTTAGAGGGGGAAGTGGAGAGATGAGGGGGGGGAGAGGAAGGAGAGGAGAGAAAAAAGCATAGACGCAACACAGTTGGAGCTGTCAGCTGTGAATGAACCCAGATGCCTGAGAGATAAAGAAGACAAGAGCGCGTATGTGCGTGTGAAGATCTTATCCTCTCAGTTTCCCGAAAGGATTGACACGCAATAGTGGCCCATTTTCTAAGATCAGACAGTGCCTAGTCTCCCTCGTGCTTTACATGTCTTACACACCCCTGTTGTATGTCGGGGGGTGTGTGCTTCATACGCCACTCATTGTTGAATTTTGAACATTATGCAGGTAAAGACACATCTCAAGTCTTGCATTTTCTCTTTGTTTCATTGCATATATTTCATTTCATATGAATCTCGTCTCCCTGTTTTAATTTCCATAACTTCATACAACTGTTTATTTCACGCAGGGGAGGGGGAGAGGGCAGTGATGTGCTTAAGGAGCAGATTTCCCAGGCTAGATCCAGGCTGTGTTAGCATTTTAGTCTTACTTCATATGCTTGTCTGTGGTAATGATATTTCAGCGATGATATTTCTGGTCGCTGCTTGCTAACGCAAAAACCGTCTGTCATACCTTAAGCACACTTCGATTTGTGTCAGGAGCGCTGCACGAAGCCGCCTGTGTATTGTGTTGTGTGCATGCGTGCGTGTGCAGCTGCATGAATGTTTACCAGCATGTGGGGGTGGGAGGGAGACCGAGATGTAGGGGAGAGAGAGGAAGAGGGAGGGACGGTGGGTGATGATGCTGAGGGAAGAAAAGGGAGGGAGGACAGTGTGCAGTGAGGTGAGAGAGAGAGAGAGAGAGAGAG
>JAVQJD010102798.1:0-13281 GCA_036023655.1 Nannoperca australis | reverse complement strand
CTGCTGCGGTTGCTGAAGGTGGATAGCTAAGACGCCTGGCATCCCGGTGCCAGGTGTCCCTGCCGGTGCTAGCAGCTGCCATGCGCAGTAATCGAGAGCGGCAGTAATCGAGAGAGGACGAGGGATGATGACGTAGGGTATTTATACGGAAATTGCGTAGTGATGTGGTTGACGTAATGGGGGTGTCATGATCTGGGTTGGGTTTTCTGTGTTTCCTGTTTTATTTTGTAGTTTCAAGTCCATGTTCCTGTCTCGTTTTCCCTTGCTTATATATAGCAGTCCCTTCCCACTGTGTCTTGTCGGATCATTGTCGTTGTGTGCTATGTTCTGTCTGTGTTTGCTATGTTCTGTTGGTGTTGTCGGTGTCAGTCCGAATGTGTTTGTTTATGCCTACTACCTACCTTCCTACGGTTTGTACGGATCCCTGTTTTTGGATTTTTGGTCATCGTGTTTGTTAATAAATACCTTGGTTTTCCTGGAGCTGCCTGTCCTCAATTTGGTCCTTATCCTGCTACGTCATGGCTCAGCTTGACAGGGGGTGTGTTCCTGCTCCCGAAATTCCGCTAAATAGCATTAAATGTGGAGGATATCATAAGGCCTTGAGGCAATTAGAGAACTTCTTTTTTTATGTGACTTTATGAAGTTGTAAATCAGTCAGATTTGACCCAAACACCACAGGAGGGTTAACCTGAAATGCCTTTGCAGATGACTTGTGATCAGCAATTAATGGTCACATGTATGGATGTTAGATAGAAAAGGCAGGAGTCATGAACAGAGACAGGCTAAGAGTCATCACTGAGTAACCAGTTCGTGCAAGGTATGGCAAATGTGCACAATTAACTCTGTTGCTTGTTAAATTGTGACACTGATCAAGTAATTTCCGTCTCTCTTTATTAACAGGATATTTTGATGGACTTCAATTCATGACCCCCTATCCTGGCCCACAGACACCACCACAAATGTGTTTTAATGTGGCCCTCATTAAATGTAGGGTCAGGATAGACGTGACATTTAGATCTCTCCCAAGCAGGCTTGCCAAATACCGTCAGCGTGTGTGGCGCTCCACAACATTGCCCCTAAAAGGAGAGATAGAGCCCCCTGTGCCACTGGTGGCACCGACGTTGTGCATCCCATCACCCTCGATCACCCCACTGGCATATGTCCACTTATGTGTATATATGTCTTTGTGTGTGTATATAGATACTCAGGTCTGGTTCTGTGACAGGCCATCCCAGAACCAGACCTGAGCATCGCGTGACTGCTACCTTGCTGAACTGCTGGGGTTTGTACACGTGTGGTGTCCACACAGTTCCTGCTGCCCGCTCTATCTTTCTACATAGAGTTTGCCTTTGATAATGGCCATCAATAATGATTTATTTCACTTCATTATACATTTAATGTATAACCTGAAAGGTGAAATGTAGTATGGCTATCAACAAATCATTTTCACTCTTTATTTTGACTAGAACCATGCACCTCACAATAAAAATAATAGGCGAACCTCTAGATGTTAACTAGTTAACATGGGCATCAAATTAAAAAGCAAGAGGTCACGTCGGTGGTGTGGCCTGGTTGTCATTGATAATGCAGGAAACTATTGAACTGGAGGGATGCTGTGTTCAAGAGAGCATTAAAGGGGAAGTGTTCCCTATCACACATACTAATTCTTAACCATTTTTTTATTCCGTTGTTTTTTTGTGTAATCTGCATTTGCTGGAATAAGGTTTTCCTTCTGGTACCACGACAACTGCCACATTTGGGATTGTTATCTAGAGCTGACATCTCTCTCAATACTAAACTCATCTCCTCAGCTGTTTATAACATGGTAGACTTGAACTATTTGCTGCAGCAGTATCTGTAATCACTATGTAATGTACTTGCAATGCAATAAGTTTATCGCACAGCTGTAGTAACAAGTTTGATTAAGATTTTGCTGTGTGTATTTGAGGCTCTGTCATTTTTCAGATGTCGATGACTTAAGTTTGAGGGCCAGGGAAGTTCATTATTTCATTAATAGCAATGATCAGAAAAAAGATTGTAATTTTACTTAAGTCAGATGTTGCATGCAGGGCTTTTACTTGTAGTTAAGTATTTTTACAATCCATGTATTCGAACTTGTACATAACATTTAATAGATTGTCTGAATATAGAACATGAAACAGTCTACACCAGGGTGTGTTGACCGCAGTATCCCAAAAGTTGCACGATGTTAACTATGCATAGAAAGCGTTCATGTGGCATCATACTGTCATGCCAAACCTCTCATTCATGTTTTGCTTTATACTGGCTCATCCATCAGAAACATAGTAGGCTTTTTAAACCGGTGAAACTGATTAGGCTACCATCATTTAGAAAGTGTCAAATCAAGACATATTACTCAATATTACAGATTATCCTGAATGAGCTCAAAAGTTGAAATTATCATGTAAGATTCAGTAAATATTCATTCCTAAAAACTTTGTGGAGTCCTTTTTTACGTGACATGCTTCATGTTTCCACCTGCATGCATCTCCATGATTGTCATTCTTGTAGTTCTGTGACATACAAATAGCATGCTAGCATTACAAGTTATATTTTATTCTATTGTTTTAATATGAACATGTTTTTTATTCAAATGGAATACATTGTACCATGTGTATAACGTGGCTGGGTTCCATGTCCACTGTTAGAGCAATGAGCTCCAAGTTAGGCAGACTCATCCCCACCAGAGATGAGCCCAGTGAGGGTGGTGTCATCTGCTAGCTTCAGGTACTTGATGGAATGATGAGTGGAGATGTAGCTGTTAGTGTATAGGGTGAAGAGCTGAGGGGAACCATTGCTGATGATGGTGCGATGCGTTTTCCCAGCTTCTCGTGCTGCTTCCTGCCAAACAGGAAGTCTGTGATACACCTGCTGTGGAGTCAGACACACTCAGCTGAGAGAGCTTGTCCTGCAAAAGAGTCAGGATGATGGTGTTCAAAGCAGCTGACGTCAACAAACAAGGTCCTGGCAGGTGGGAGAGCACAAGGTGCTCAAATGACTTCCTTACCACAGAGGTCAGGGCGACGGGTCTGTAGTCATTAGGTCCTGTTGTCCTTGGTTTTGGGTGTAATGATGATAATGGAGAATTTGAAGCAGGCTGGCACACAGCATATCTCCAGTGAGGTGTTGTATATGTATGTGAATGTAACCCACCTGCTGCGGTTGTCGCCCTGTATGCAGGCAGATCTAAGGTTATAGCTCTACGAGGAGGTTGGGGTACAATTGTCACAACTCGGGGAACGGGGACCCAGAAAGCAGACGTAGGCCGAGGAGTAACAGTCAAATACTTTTATTAAACTCAATTAAAACGCAGGACATGGAATTCAGGAACTCAAACGCAATGAACAGAGACCGAACAAAGGAAACCACCAGACTAAATAGGCAAGACGTAAACGAGGAAAACAGAAACAGGTGAGTCTAAGGCCCAGGTGACTAATCCAAAAGGGAGGGAAACCAGACAAAAACAGGAACACAGGGAGACAGACAGGAATTACCAAAATAAAACAGGAAACAGAAAACCAGGATCAGGGATCGTGACAAAAATGAAGCAGTGAAGTGAGCAATAGAAATTCTTGATCCTACCTTCAATAACTCACACCAACAACTGAATTATTTTTAGATTAACTATGTATTAACGTTTCTCTTCTTATCTCAGTTACTTTTTAGTTTAAAAACAAAACATAACATATGTTCTCCAATTAAAACAACCATTCCAAAAGAAAAAAGCATCTCAAAATAAATTGTCCATTCACAATATGAAATAGATTTGTGTGTTTGTTCAATAATGTTCCATGAGCTTCCTTTCTGGTTAAACTCAAGTTTCCTACCACTATCCTATGCAAGGGAACAACTGTCCACTCTGGCTCTAATGATGACAGAAGATGATGATGGAGATGGAAGTGATGAAGATGGAGATGATGAAGATGGCAGTCCAGAAGGCAGTAGAATGCCGGCAACTTGAGCACCGAAGTTCTCAATACGTCTTGGCAACAATAGAAAAAAAACCAGCCTGCACAACATGCAGAGCATTCTCTGTTACTCCATATCACATTTGTGTTCTTTTCCCCTTTCAGTAACAGCAATACATAATAATATCAATCTTTCTATAACATTAATATAATAATAACAGCAATATTACTACACACACATATTTTGCTCCTACACATTTTTACCTTAAACTTAACCACAGCTGTCAAGCTAAATGAACTAGCTTATTGAACATAGCACCGTAGTATTGGAAAAACGGAAAATACATTTCGCTTCATGGTTTCGGCTTGTAGCTAACAACCTAACCTTTCCCAATTGCGCAACATTTAACAATTTCAATTAAACATACCGTTTATAACTTCATCAGGTTACTAACTTATCCCGACAGGTTTTAATATACAATGAATCTTCAAGGTTTAGCAAACCCTCGAGGTTAGCAACAACTGCAATGCTAATGTTTAATTCAACTAGCAGCTAACTCACCGGAATTTCGATACACACAGTTGGGAGTGAGTCGGCAGCTCCGTGGCTGTTGTATAACTTGTTTTCAACTTCCAAGAATCTCTCCTTGGTTTTTATAACTTTTTTCCTACTCAATTCCAATTTATGAATCTAATTGACTTTTTTCTTGAGCTACAAACGGGTCTCTCTCTCTACAAAAAAAACACGTCATGTGCATTCTGCTTTCCTCTCTCAATGCAACCACAAGGGGGCAATATTAGACCAAATCTGAGGAAACAATTATTTTAATATCGTCCTTATGACTTTTCTTCTCTTCTGATGGGTGATCAGAACTACCTGGCTACATGAACACTGGAGACAGCTGATTAGTACAGTGTTTCAGGGAACCCTGGTCTAAAAACATTCAATCTTGTTGTAACCAAGGCTACTGAGAGATAGCCATTCACTTATGCACCTCAGCAAGAAGGGCATAACAGGGAGTACAGGGAGGATCCTGAAAAAAGATGCAACCCAGACACCAACGTGATAATGAAGAGGCATAACAATACCAGATATCAAAAACCTGGTGAAACAATTGAAGCCCACAAAAAGACAGTGACAAAATTGAAAAATTGAAAAGATGTCAGGCCCCACTATCTTCTCCATCCTCGACACAAAATGTTACTTCTGGCAAATTAATGTATTAAGTTTGTGTCTACCTTATTAATGTAAATCCGATGTTATGATCTTTACCAACTGTAAAATATATAATATATATATATATATATAATATACAGTACCAGTCAAAAGTTTGGACACACTTCTCCATTCAAGTGAATGGGAAGGTGTTACTGGTACTGTATATAATGTAACCAAAAATATCTGGTGCTTCTGCTAAATGCTCCACTTTGTTCCCCAGTCTCTGACTGTGTCTGTTGGCTGTTTGGTGATGGTAGTGTACAGTGGGTTTATCTGAGATGTTTCACTGAATACAGCTGCCTGCTGCTGCTGAAACAATGCTGATGAGAGTGGAGAGACTGAACCAAAAAGAAACCAAACAAGCTAAAGAATGAGCTGAAAAAAGTCTGTAGATCTACTAAAGGCAGATCCCAAGTGTACAGATATAGCCAATGGCTTTACATGAAACATACTTTTTCTGCCTTATCACATAGATGTCAATCAACATTTGATTTTAGCTTTTTCAATTATGTAAAGTTTCCATAAGAAATGAGAGAGACACATCATTCAATAAGACATAACTTAATCCCATAACAGTTAATAAAAAAAGCACAAATGAAGTCTGCTGAAGCATAGGCTATTTGAATTAAAAAGTTTCTATTTGAATCAAAGTTATTTTTAAATTCCTGATTTTTCATGATATTATGAACCATGCTTATTCTTTCCCTCCATTTTATTCCATGTTGATTTTTCTTTCTGCTGCTCCTGCTTTGTTGAATCATGCATCAAAACTGCTATTGTGAATAGCGTTTTGGAGCCTTTTTGTCCTGGTGGGCTCATATACTCTTTTTTCCCACAGCTCAAAGGAGAACATAGACAACAAGCGCAGGCTCCCACAGAGACAAATAAAAGACAATACTTTTATCTTTGCTTTTCACATCTCTCTTTCTATCTCTCCAGTTTCTTTGTATTGTCTGTATGTGTTCTGTACTGCAGGAGACATGAGTGGAGTTGCCTGATGTCAAGGAAGGTTTCTGAGATCTGAGGTGGAAAAGAATAAACGGAGAGAAAGAGAGGAAATTGGATGAAGGAAGGAGTGGTGGGGATCAAAGAAGGAGGAAAGGATTGAGGTAAGAAAAGAAAGCAAGCAGTGGGGGTGAAGTGATAGAGCAGGGAGAGCAGGCTGTGCATGTTGTTGTCCAGATGGCCTCAGAGACACACAGCATATGTCCCACGCCAACTGGCCCACGTCTGCATCTGCCAGGCCCAGAAGAGGCCGGACGTGATGCTGGCAGGGTCAGTGGTGGCACGCAGGCCTCGACATGGCCAATCATGTTCGCTGATGATCAGAGGTAGACGAGGGAGCGGAGGATGACCTGACAGAGAGAGCTCCATGCACAGTCATGTTGTTTAGGTACAAAAACAACTTGGTTAGGGAATCCTTGAGGTCTGGATTAAAATGGATCATCAATTTTCTTTTAGGGGGTGATCCACTAAATGGTGGATAAATGTTAAAATGGTTAATCTGACTCAGTTTCAGTTGATTCAGTTTCATAAAGCAAATTCAACATAATTCAAGGTCACTTCTATGTCAATTCATGCTGGGAAACTAAACTGGTCCAAGGCAGGACTACCTGAGTTGCTGCTGTTCCTGTAACACTGACCCGACAGGAAAGAATTGATTTTACTATTGACTTTCTGGTGTGCTGCTGTATAATTTGACTGTAACCACTATCAATCCAAAAATATAAGTTTATAGAAATTCAATTTAAATAAATTATACATAAAATATATTATACCATGATAAATTATAAAGTATATACCTACTTATGTGTGTAATTATATGATATGTGATATCACAAGTTTAGGCTTATGCCACATAGAATAAGGCTCAATCTAAATGACCTCAATACAGTGATAATAGCTACATAAATTGTTAATTGTTAGGTAAAGGTCTGTCATTGTCCTTTTATTCATGAGCTGGTGGACGAGGGAGCTGTCATAGTATGCAGGGCATTTCAGAGAGTACTTTAAGGGACAGGTCAGACCCTTTGGCATACCCTGACAACTACCTGTATGAGCGGTACAGGTTCTTGACAGAAGGGATTGCATATTTGTAGATCACTCAGGCCACACATTGCAAATAGCACACGCCACAATTAAGCGCTCTCAGGCCCACAGATGCAGATGCTTTTTGTTGGACGTCTACATCCAGTGCATCTATTGGTTTGAGGAGGTAACACTTGTACATGGCCTTCATTCTGTAGGAACAGAAATTTGTATTCAATTTTGGAAAGGCTATTCATTAGTTAATACTCACTTTGTCATCTGTGGTCCCAGTCTAAGAGGGTCCTAGAACGGTCTCAGTGTCCTGCAGCCATTAATTATGGGATATGATCATCTCATCTCACAAGCAGGGCTTGACCTCATCCAGAAGGTCATGGGTTCGACCCCGGACTCCCCCAATCACCCCCTCACTTGGAAGGCGCTTTGGATAAAAGCGTCTGGTAAATGCCTAAATGTAATGTAATGTTATCACTGACAGTAAACCAGTGCTTTAAACTATCTCATACTCCTGCTTTCCCCTCCCCTGGGTGTGTCTTTCCCTAGATTGTTTCCCTGATGTTCCTCACCTGTGTCTTGTTGGCTTCTCCTTACCTGTGTCTCGTTAGTTGCTTCTGCCTCTGTGTATTTAGTCTCTGTTCTCCCTTGTCTGTATGTCAAGTGTGCCAGCCTCTGTAAGTCTCATCATTGTTTGTTACTTTGTTCTCTCTCACCCTATTGGCTATTTTCCTTCCGATGGAAGCAATTTTTTTGTTACCTTGATTCCTGTTTTTTTTTCATCATGTAAATGAACTCCTTTGTACTATCTTATCCTCCTGGTCTCTGGTCTACCTGTTCGAGTCCGAGCCTCAAGTCATGCTGTGACAACAGGGTCCTACATGACGTCTGCACCAGGCACATAGAATTTGCCATCACTATGAAACAAAACATGTTAGAACAAATACTTTGGTCAAGAATATACAAAGAGATACAGTATATCAACCTTTAATGTAGTCACTTGTAGTCCTTGTACTAGGTGGCATGGAATCAGACACCGTTCCCCTCTCCATTCCCTCAATGACTGGCCTCTCCTTGTTCAGTTCCAAGGCTAGTTCCTTTGCAGGAGTAAAGTGTGCTGGTGGGGGCCGTTCCCTGGGGCCAGCAACATCACTCTTCATTGCCAGCTGCAATTATTAAACATCATGAGATTGGACAGTTCTAGCATCAAGCTGATTATGATCAAGTTCTTATATAGCCTTTAGGGCATACTTTCTATACAATATTTTTATATTTAATTTTCACCAGCTGCCATGCTATTTTTCCCCACTTAAGTTGGTGCTGTTTAAAAGTATATAATTAACACACAAATGTGTAATATATAATGTGTAATTGTAATTGGAAATTGCTCAGAAACCCCCTTATAGTCAATATACTTAGGAAAGACATACATCATCTGAATACCATATGTCTCTAGTTTGTGGTTGTACAATGTTCTGAGGATGTGGTTATCCTAGAGGTCCCAATAGGTAATTTTATACAGGTCTCAACAATGAAATGTCCACTATTGAGATCATCACACTGTGGTGGAAAATCTGGAAAGTCTCCAGAGTATTTATTAAGCTTTCTGCAGAAAGAACCCGTTGATGTGCACTCAAGGTGTGTCACAGTCAAGAAGGTGTCCAAAGAAACCTGGTTACACTGTCTTTATAGGAAGCAAGTCTGTGAGTGTAGCAAAGCCCAAACAAGTCAGCAGTCAGATAAAGAATTCCATAACAGAATGAATTCCCAAGGGTTAGCGAGGATGGACAGAAGGACAGTTTCATAGCAAGAATGCTCAAGAGACAGAAATCAAATCAACATGATACAGATTCATATGGATGTAGAGTAGATTTCCATTACAACACTTACACTTACAATTGGGCTCATGGAATCCAAAAGCATATCAGCTTTCTAGAACCACCCAATGTATACAATTGTATAACTGTTTAGAGACCCCAGCATGCAGAACATTTTTTTCTTCTCCAAACTGCATGGTATTAGAATGGAGTGGGCATGTCTGTAAAGGGGATACTAGTGGGTACCCAAAAACCCATTTCCATTCAATATCTTGAGGTGAGAGGTCAAGGGACCCCTTTGAAAATGGCCATGCCAGTTTGTGTTTTGACAGACAAAGCAAAAGCAGTATACTCAGAAAGCAATATAACAACAGAAAACCAAATAGTAACACCAAACAAAAGCAAGACCAAATTAATAATAAAAAAATACAAATAAAAAGAATAACATTTATAAAAGCAGTAAAAAGACAATAATAAGATGACATTACATAGAAGCAAGTCTATAAAAATGGCTTTTAAGAAGTGATTTAAAAGAAGCCTTATCTTCTTGGCCAGGTCGCTGCAAAGCAGAGGGGCCCTGATGGCAAAAGCACGGTCACATTTAGATTTGAAAATGTAACACTCATATACTTCCACATTCAATTCTCACAATATCTCAAAGAATATTGACTTTTATTTGGATAATCTCAATGATTCACTGAAAGTTACATACACATGTTCATTCTTATGTGTATAAGAATTCCTGTATTTACAGGAAACTCATTTAAATTATAGTGAGCATGGAAAACTAAAGATAATGGGTTTTACCAATCTGTTTTTCTAGCTGTTGTTTTTTTACCACAAACTATAATGCCTAACCGTGTTGTGTGAGGCATGCAGGGCTCGAGGCAAAAGTGCTGCACAACACCATCAGCCAAACTAGGCCAACAACACTGTACAGCGAACCGCCCAACAGAGACTGGCGTCTCCACCCAGGATTACCTCGAAACAAAAAAGATGCCACTAATTGGATAGGAGGTGTTAGTTGATTGGGATCTTCCTGAAATAAAGAAGAGAAGCCAAGTACACAAAAAACTACATTGGTCATAACACTACCCATTCTGCATCAATCAGTAGTTGGCACAAAGGTGGCACGTTTTAGGAAGCCTGCAAACACATGTGCCATAACATTGAAGCATAGGGATTGTGAAAGGGAAGGAAAGAGGAGCATGGATTTAAAATGAAAGAGCTAAAATTAAGACAAAAAAAGAGATAAAAAGCAGAAGGAAAACTCTGCATGTCCAGAAATGTAAAAATAACAATTTATGATTTCAAAAGTATTATGCTGGAGCTATTTTATGTTCCAGCACATAACATTATTTGAGACTTGGCCATTATTTGAAAACAGATTGTATTTGCAAATGTATGTCTCTGGGTCACTTTATTTTCAAGGTTGGAACATTTAATTTAAAGAATGAGAGAAGTAACAAAGGTTGCAATTCACTGTGCACATTTTCTTTTTCCCCCTATTTAGGTACATAACTTATCACGCTTAGGAAAGCAAAGGTAACTTCGACGTGGTAAAATTTACTGTAGATACAAAAGATAATAATTATAAGTTAATATGGTTTAAGTACAACGTGTGGGTTTTTGACATGTGTCCACCTGTGTCACATGCTCTTTACACTGACTTGCTGCTGTATATTATCCTTATTCCAACACAGCTTCAATTGAGCCTGCACACAGCCCCCCTTGAATACAAAAAGTGAATGAGAATTTATGAGAAAGGGTTAATCCCTCTGGCACTCCCACTTGCACTGCTTCTATTTCTCAGAAAGAAAAGACAGAGATGATATCTTAGCGTTCTAAACCATTTTTCGTTTTTAATAGCTTTGCGATTTATTTCAGCCTATTTGAAAATGGAGAGAGAAAGAGAAAGGGAAGGCAAGTTTTTTAGATCAGCCTGCCTATCATTGTTTAATTGTGTCAGCTAAGTGGAACAGTGTGTCAATGTGACCTTCCACTGCTTCAAATCATTCCTGCTGTTGGAAAATGAGCCTGGATTCACAGGCTGGGAGTTACGAGCTGCAAACTTTTTCAGCACCTATTAAGACAGTGGGCTGTATCTAGAACAGGCTTTTAAGTCTCAAACTAGTTTCCCTCCGAAGTTGGTCCATGTACTGCATGTTGATTTCAGGGAAGTGCAGAAATACATCAGCACTCAAGTGATGTGTTGCCATGCAGTCTGAAGTCCAAACTGTACAGACTTTGGTGGCATAGTTAGATTTGGATATGCACAGTAGAAACAAGTCAAAGTGCTGCTGCTTTGTCCCTACCATAAACCCAGATATGCTAGCCTGATCCAGGTTTTGAATAATACTCTGCCATATGTTCAGGCATCACAGTGTAGGTAGTCAGTAAATCAAGAAATATGATGCTAAATGATGTAACATGATCAACATAATAGGGGGGAGGTCTGACTTCACTAATGCAGTTCATGTTCAGTTTCCGCAGATTCACATGGAATCAGGTACGTGGCAAACCGCAAAAGATTTTAGTGGACGACAGCAGGATGTTAAAGGTAGATGAGGTCAGCAGAGAATACAGGCAATGGTAACGGAAGGTTACCGAATTGCTATCCAAAGTTAAAATATTTCAACATTTTGTTGTCCCCTGCAAAGCAATTTACAACTGGATGTTATGTAGCTCCCTCACACAAGGAGAAGACATGGGCGATGGACAATGAGAAACTAAAAACATCTCTTTTTCAAACAAACATGAACAAGGGATACACAAAGTGCAGTTCTCCTTTCACTATCATGTTAAAAATGAATGAATTCAATATTACTTTTAAGTTTAAGTTAAGTTTGCATTAGAATATTAAGCAAAAGCTGCATTTTATAGCTACATACATTACTAGAATAATTACATAAGAGAATAGACACAAAATCGTTTTATTTTATATATTTTATTCCATTCTTTGTAAACAATACATCACCATAGCAACATATCATCAAATGCGTTTTAATTTGCCATCCCATCGGACTGTTTGTCTTTCTCGTGCTGTCCAGAAGGTGTTGTCCGTCCACTGTCAGCCCGAGTCCATGTGAATGCAGCATGAGTGATGTTTATGATACAAGTCCTGTTTCAGGCAAACAGAAGCAAATACATGTTGAATAAAGCAAAGGTTTTGCAGTTGGTGTATGTGCATGTTCACATATGACATAGAAAAGAGATAGGGAGCAAATACACACATACACAAATGTGCGTATTGGTCACCAGGCAAATTTTTTTTTCTGCAAAGTTAAAAACCAAACAAAATGATGCCTTGAATGATGGTAACCAGTCAAGGCCAGTATTTGCTATGCTGCAGTATCCTTGAGCAAGGCACAACGTTTAAAGATGAATAACTGCAAAAAGATAGTCAAATACTGTATTCTACCTCTGTTTATGCACAGTATGCCAACACACATACTATTTTACCTATAACACCATGTTCACTCAAGGTCAACACAATCTGTAAACACAAATGTCGTCAAAAATGTATCAAATAAATCTGACACATCAAAATACATTACAATGTTAAGTCAATGAAATTCAACTCTCTCTCTCTCTGTGTCTCTGCCAGCCTCAGATCTTCCAGCATGCATGCCAGCTCAGGAAAGACTCAAACATCACTGCAAGATGTCTCGTTGAAGCAGTATAATCTCTGGCATGTGTTGTAGTGGTGGAGGTAGACACCACTGATTCTCACTAATCACGCAAAATAATGCCACAGATAGATGGCAGCACCGTTGTATCGATCTTTGATACTTTTTCTTGTGTCTTTGTCTATTTGTTCAGTTTTCATCTCTCTCTCTCTTTCTGATTACATTCCCAGAGAGGGACTTTTGAAAATTTGACAATTGACTTGTCAAGTCAAGTTGGAGGAGCAGCAGCATTAATTAAACTCCTACACTGAGGATTTCAAACTGCGCTCCTGTCAATACATCTGTTGAATGTTCATTTTATGGCCAACAAAACTGATCAACTGCTGCTTCTCAACAAAGAAAACTTTTCCAGATCTACTGCCCTGTGCTTTACCGAAACCTGGCTCAGTGAGCATCTGCCATGCTTCCAACTCCTCCGAGCAGAACATGTAATGGAGCAATCAGGGAGAATGAGGGAAGGCAGAGTCTGTTTCTACATAAACTGTTAGCGGGAGCCGTACACGCACTCGGGTAAGGTGAACCCACTAGGCAGAAACGCAGACAACAGGTGGATGAAGAGCTACGATGGTTTATTAACAAAACAGCAC
>JAVQJD010102795.1:0-11238 GCA_036023655.1 Nannoperca australis | reverse complement strand
TGTCTTGACTCTATTTTCTATTCATTTCACAACGTATGGTGGTGAATAAGTGTGACTTTTCATGGAAAACACAAAATTGTTTGGGTGACCCCAAACTTTTGAACGGTAGTGTACATAATATATAATATATATATATTATATATATATATATATAATATGTCTACATGTGGCATAATTGACAAAAAAGTTGACTGACGTGTTGTCTTCACAGAAGTTTAAGCTAACGCAGCTCGCTGCTAACGTTACTGTTGCCTTTGTACGGAGAGGGGGGGGGGGGGTGTAACCGACTGACTCCCAACAGCTTAACTGGGACAGACTCATAACCACTGGTACCTGTTTCTGTAGAACTCACCTGGACCGGTGAAACTTCCGCTGATGCTAAAGTTAGCTTCCCAACAACAAGCTGGAGCTTCTCTGAAGCCGCAGCAGGCCGGTGAGTTTGTGTTGCTAGCGGCTAACAGTTAGCAGCTCAGTGCTCCAGTTAACCCGTCGGCTCGCAGCGGCGCCGCGGAGCTTCACCGGAAACTGTTCGGTTGGCTCCGAAGACCCGCGTGAATCAACGGTTTGTGCACATGCGCACTGCATCTGCACAATCTGTCTGCTGCATTCCAGGGTCGTCGTAAATTACAGTACTACTCCAGAGAACACACGAAGATCCTCTCAAACAGAAGCGCTGTAAACATTCACGGACCCTCTCGGAATGTGGTTATATTTTAATAAATAACACTAATCTTATTACTGAGGAGTGCTTGAGGAGCAGTTTGGGGAAGTAACACTAGATTCAATGTAACTGAAGCAGTCAGTTAAATGTAGTAAAGTAAATGAAAATACTCATACCTGCAATACTGGAGTAACAGCACATTAAACTCATGGGCGTGTTATGAGAACTGGAAACAACACAAGTTGAATATTAAATGGCATATTTGCTTATTTTGTAACGATAATATTTTATCATTAGATCTTTGAAAGGGACATCTTTATGCAGGACAGAGGGTTAAATATATTGTAAACAGAATAACTATTTATTTACATTGATGTAGAAGTTATAATCCTCCACAGACGAGGAGCATCCATTGAGAAAAGTGCTTCATCTTTGAGATGTTTTACTGATTTCTGAACCAGCAGTTGTGTTGCAAATTGGTCGTATCACTTCATGTTAATACAAAATGTACAGTGCAATCATTTCCTGTACACTAACTACCAGAACAGTACACTGTCAGCACCGGTTTCTGAAAGCGATGCTCACTTTTCAACCCAGTGAGCAGCCCTGACTCAACTTCATGCTCCTCCATTGTGTTGATGGAGAACACAGTTAATATGGTTCAGACAACATTCACCAAAGGGAAACATTTCACACACAGCTGCTGCTGCTCAGCTGCATTTGAACTATTACAAAGAAAAAGGAAATGCCTTAAGGGAATAGTACAACGTTTTGGGATTCTTTTCTGTCTTTACAAGTGCGAGATGAGGATCATGTGCTGGGCGGAGGGTTACATTGTGGTTTCTAATAAAACAGACAAGATATGTTGATCTTGGACTGTTTCCTGTCTTTATGCTAAGCTAGGCTAACCACTGAATGTGTACTGAACACACAGAAAGGCCCTATCATCTCCCAGAACGTTGAACTATCCTTGTCCTTGAACGTGTGGGTGTTATTGGGTCGGGAAGCCCTCGGTCCACGGGAACGCGTTCTTGTGTTTCCTGCGTTTGCCGCTGGACTCGAAGCTCTGACAGTCGTCTCCACAGCGGTGTTTCTTGAGCTGCCGAGAGTCGGAGAAGCCCTGTCCGCAGCGCTCGCAGGTGTACAGCTTCACCCCGGTGTGGATCTGCATGTGAGACTTGAGCTGATTGGACTGCCTGAACTTCCTGCTGCACACGTTGCACTCGTAGGGTTTCTCTCCAGTGTGGACCAGCAGGTGGCGGTGGTAGTTCTGCGGCGTCCTGAACTCTTTGCCGCACTGTTCACACTTGTGAGGTTTGACTCCGGTGTGCAGCAGCTCGTGCTGCTTCAGCTGCGACATGAGCAGGAAGCCTTTCTCGCAGACGCTGCAGACGTGTGGTCGGTCGCCGCTGTGCTGCCTCACGTGGTACAGGTACAGGTGGCGCAGGTGGAAGGACTTCCCGCAGGTGTCGCAGGTGAACTCCTTGTTCTCGGCGTGGCTCTTCTCGTGCGTCCTCAGCGTGGTGTTGCTGCTGAAGCTCTTCAGGCAGATCTTACAGCTGAAGGGCTTCAGTCCGGCCGGCCTCCGCCTCCCTGTCGCACCTCCGCCCTTCTCTCGGCCCTTGCTGTCGTGGACCAGCTGCTGGTGCTTCTGCAGCTGACAGTTGTAGAAAAACGTCTTCCCACAGAGGTCGCACATGAACGGCTTCTCCACACCGTGGACCAGCATGTGGGTCTTCAGAGCCCAGGTACCTGTGAACCCCTCTCCACATTTGTCACACCTGAGAAAAGACGGACACAGAAGAGGTGTAGATGAGCTGGTGTTAGCAGCCCCCGGTGTCGGGGACACAAACACAATGAACATCCAAACTTATTTCCGCTGTGGTCCTGGTGAGAAAGATGACATTTCTATTCCTGTCCAACACAAACACTTAGACGCTCGATCTACTTCTGAACATTTAAAAACGAGACTTCATATTTATAGTAAATATAGTTCCTGATGTGAATCACAAGTCTTTTCTAACATGTAGAACGTCACAATGTTTAATGTCTACAATAGCTGATCAACTAATTGATGGATGGGTTCGGGTTGCTCTGCAGGATGAGACCTGTGTATCTGAGCGAGTACCTGAACGGCTTCTCTCCGTTGTGGAGCCGCAGGTGTCTCTGGAAGTTGTACTTGAGGCCAAAGCTCAGTCCGCAGGTCTGACACATGAAGGGTTTCTCTCCAGAGTGGACCACCCGGTGCTGCAGCAGCCCCATCTTACACTTGAAGGCCTTGTCGCACTCGCAGCACTTGTACGGCCGCTCCTCGGAGTGCGACCTCTTGTGGACGCGCAGGTTGCTGGCAGTGGAGAAGCTCTTCCCGCAGGTCGGGCAGGGGTACGGTCGGGCGCCGGTGTGCACGGTCTGGTGCTCGCGGAGGCTCTTCTTCCTGGTGAAGCCTTTCCCGCAGACGTCGCACATGAAGGGCTTGACCTGGGCGTGCGACACCTCGTGGTACCTGAGCGCGCCGGCGGAGGTGAAGGTGCGGTCGCAGACCTGGCACTTCAGCGGCGTTTTCTCCAAGCGGTGAGACGCCTGATGGACTCGGAGCTGCCGCAGCAGTCTGAACTTCCTGTCGCACTGGTCGCAGCGCAGCAGCTTGTCGGGGTCGTTCTCCTGAGCCTCACGCAGCTGGTGGGTCAGCAGGTGTTTCTGAAGACTCTTGGCCTTGTAGAAACCTTTATCGCAGGAGCTGCAGGGGAAAGGTTTGAGGTGACAGGACACGTGTTTCCTCAGCTGGTGTTTCTGATGGAAGCCTTTGTTACAGAGCTCGCAGAAGAACCGCTTCTCTTTGTACAGCTCCCTCCTCCTCTTCCTCTCCTGCTCCTTGTGCTCCTCTTCACTCAGAGCTGCACAGGAAGGAAGACGTTGCATTAAACATTCAGAGAGGACCTCTGTGGTTAATGTCACCTTGTGTACTGACAGGAAGTGAAACCGTCACGTTACCTGTCTCACCTGGTGGACTCTCGGTGACCGTTTGCTCCTCAGCTTCCATCTTCATCTCGGCTTCCTGGAAGACATGATGACACATGAATATGAATATAGCACTGCATTATTCATTGTGCAGTTACAGAGTACTGTGTGTAATCAATGATTAGCTGCTGATCAACAGGATATTCGACAACAGGGATCAATTATTGCTCCTACTTTGCAGCAGAGCCGTCATTTTCTATTGGAACATTCTATTTTCTATTATTCATCCATGAACTGATTGGCAGATTGATCAATAAAGAAAATGTAATCTAATGTTGGAACTAAGTTTTCAAATAAAAGTCTTGTTGCTTCGACTGTTGCTGTCAATTAAACTAAACACTTCGTGTTGATGTTTCACATTAAGAGCTCGTCAAGAAAGTGAGGGTTCTGCCGTTTGACCCACTTGAAGGCTTTTAATGTGAAACATCTGCAGGAAGTGTTGAGTTTTATAACCAAAAGATCAATAAACGGAGGAAATCTAAAGATAAGACAAACGTTAAATATATTCAGCAACACTTACAACAGCAACTTGTTCTTCTTCAGCCGTAGGCGTGGCTTCACTGGCTGTGGGCTCACTGGTTGGCTGATCATTAGCCACAGGAAGTGATGTCACGTCCACGGAGGACCGGGTTCCATCTTGTGGCGAGTCGTCAGGATCTACGGAGATCTGGTTCATTTCTAGTACCACCTCAGTCTGAAGCTCAGCCTGACGGGTGACATCAGAAGCGGGTTGGTCCGGTTTCTCTGCCTGGGGGGTGGCGCTGCTCTGGCCTGTGATTGGACCAGAAAGAGGCTGGCTGATGATGACCAGAGGGACCTGGGGGTTGCTGCTGGCTCTGCGTCTGGACTTGGCAGAGTTGAGGATGGCCATGGCGAGGGCAGCAGGGTTGGCAGCTGGTTGGTTGATGTCCAGTGACAGGGCGGGTCCATCTGGAAGATTCAGCGAGACAGGAAATGAGTCTGATGATGTCAGAGTGCGAAGAAGAAAACACCTCCACTCATATTTCACTGTACTTCAATCTTTCTGGGATAAAATACTGTAGCAACCTTAGTTAGGCGTGCAGCACCAGTTACCATGGCGATTTACCTGGTGTGAAGTTACACCTGAAGTCACCTGCTGTGTGGTTCAGGCCTCTAACTCCGTTAGACTGTGATTTAATATGTAAACAGGAAGGAAAGTGCACAGGTTTCAATACTGCTGCTGCTCTTTGGATCACTTTGTTGTTTTACTTGTACGAAGAGACTCAGAACTGTTTATTTCCATTTTATGACTTTAACCTTATGTATACATTTGCCAGCGTTATACTGCAGTGTTAAAACACACACACACACACACACACACACACTTCTCCTGGAAGTTTAAATGTTAAACTGACCTGATGATTTGATCTTATAAACTGTCTTTGTCATGCTCTTCTCAGCTCCACAGTTTCTCTCGACCTTTGACCTCAGTTCAGACTCCAGGTGCCTCACTTTGTCCTTCAGAGCTTCGTTTTCCTTCACCAAGCTCACGTGCAGTTCTCTGAAAACTCTGCAGATTTGACGAACAGTCTCTCTGGTCGTCACGTCCAGGACGGCAGTCAGCTGAGCCTGCAGGGAAGGACAAGCGTAAATCCTGTGTGTTACCTTCTGCCTCTGGTGAAAGTGTTCATCTGTACACTGCTGTGAAAATCATTATTAGCTGCAGCCCCACACCACACTGTACTCAGATACTTGTTGCATATGAATGCAATGTTACAATGTTGACTTGTTAACTTTTTTAACTTAATGCCAAAACAACGAGAGTTCATTTTAAAATGTTGGCAATCTGCGAACCTGCTTCTAGCCTTCAGAATAAAAGCAGGGGTCAATCTCACTTTGGATCACATTTGTTCTCACGAGTTAATAATCAAACTGGACGTTATACTCTGCTCTGATGGGCGCTGTGTTTTGTGCAGACAGATTTTATTAATCCGAATTACTTTCATTCAGTGGGTACACCTATAAATTATTTTACCTTCATTACCTCATCTAATGCCCCAGTCCTTTTATTCTGAAGGTCACTGTACCGGAAGTTGACTGACCCTTCAAATGTTTTTCCGTTGCAGTTCATGAATATGAGCCCCGTGTGTTTATACCATAAGAAAGTTATCTCAGGGCGTCCCCTCATAGTTACTAATTATTAATAGTACATTATTCTCTTGTAGATAAATAAATGCGCCTGGATGTTGTTGGGTAGACGCCACAAGGTGGCGCCATACGTTGTTTATTTAGATACGAGAAATGAGAAGACAAGCAACAACAGAGTTATCTTCATCTAATCCGCTGAATTAAATATTAATAGGATCTGTGATATTAAGTAAACATCACTAAACACCACATTTAACGTCGTTTTTCTGTTCCTTGTTCTCGCGTGAAAACCCTCTCCAGCAAAGACGGAAGTGACGGCGGGATTTTCCTCTGGATCTCTTTAGTCTCTCAGATAAACTTCTTTGTCTCGTCAGACTCTACATGTATTTAAACAGAACTAAATGTATTTAAACAGAACTATGTGTCCTCACCCGCCTCTGCTCGCTGCCCGTCCCCCCCTGTTCGAGGCGCTGTTGGAGGACAGAGACGGCGGACTCCACCGCCACCTCCATGATCAGCTCCGTCTGAGAGCAGAAAGTTTGAGTCACAGCCGTGTCGGTCTGCGCCATCACGGCCCGCGAGCCTAACCGAGGATCCCACGAGAGAAAACGAGAACGTTGAGCGGGATTTAGATCCGCCAGCTCCGCTGTGAAACTGTGGAGAAAGTCTCAGAAACAAAAAGTCAGGATGGTTATCTGCTGTTTTTGCATCCAATATGGCGGCCGGAGCCACTGTTTACATCCGGTTCACCGACTGTCGACCTTTCAAATCGTGGTGGTGAGATGCGTCTGTCCGCAGTTCAGAGCCTGACCTCATGGCTTTACACCTTAAAACAACATAACCATTTCAAAACAAATAATATTGAATCAATACAAAATAAAAAAACACTTTTAAAATGAAAATACAGACACACGAAAACAAGATAAAAACTTAAATTTGGAAAATGTTAATAAAAATAAACATTTCTGTTTATGTATATGTATGATCTCTCGGCGGATGACAGGATTAAAAATAAACTTAACTATATACTGTAATCTAATTCACTATACCAATATTCCTTGAAATCTTTCCAAAACTTCACTTGTGTAGTGGATTGAAAGCCTTTAATCATGCTGTACACTGCCCGCCTGTGGTCAAAGTGTGTAATTACATTGGTCTGTTTCTGTGTAGTTACTCACTGTGACCACCAGAGGGCAGTAAACACAGCATGCTACAGCATTCAGTAACTGCTTCATTAAAACAAACTGGCGGATGAATATGCGGGGCGGTTAGGTCAGCCAGTGAGTGGGCCGGCTGAAAATCTCTGTGCAGTAATCCAACATGGCCGTTCTAGGGTTTTACTTTGTTTGGGGCAGACTCAGAGATGATTCATGTAAAATTCTTGTTTATTTGGAAAGCTATAAAGCTATTTTCCTTATGTTCCTGTATCACAGCTGTGGGATGCAAACATGACAAACATACCCACCATAACTAACAAGACAAGAGAAGATATGGACAGAACTGAAGATATCAGAGATAAGGAGACAACGATTTCAGAGAAGAAGAAGAGGAGGAGGATGAAGACAACCACAGAGATCAATGGTTAAATTAATTAGTGTGTCCTTTTATTTCCTTTCTGGACATGATCACTCATTTGACATCACTGAACAAAGATCACCAGGGTTCATGATAAAAACATCACTGAAAGTCTTTGGGGCTCGCTTGTCAATCTACCATGTTTTCTAACAGCGTCTTCAGGAAATGCCTCTTACTCTTAAAAAGGTTGGTTCGATGGATTTTATGATCCTCTTAAGATATTTTGTGAAGTGAGGCTTTGAGCCTCCAGTACACAGTATTCGGCTATATTCATTGATCTCTGTATTTCTATATGCCATCTACAGTTTAATAACGTTTGTGGCTCGTCTGTCCATGTGCTCACAGTAATCTCATTACACTTCGTAAATGCCACACTGAATATTAAAAAAGAGAGATGTTTGATATTGAGCATGGCGTTTGGTCACATCTTTGCCTCCTCAGTCCTGTTAAAGGTTAAACAGATGATTTTAATCCGACTGCGGAGTTTCAGGGTGAATGCAGAATGAGAAACGTGAAAAGGAAGAAATATAACCCCTGAAGTTTCACAACGAGACATAAATCTATACATCATAAATCCGCAGAAACAGTCCTCACTGCAGATTTAAATCATGTTTAAATATTCTTATTGATAGTCTTCCAGCTGAATCCCATCATAAAAAATACTTTTTAAATATTTGTTCCTCATGTCGACTGTTTGTGTGAATTCTAAGAAGTGCACTCAGTTTTATGTCTCAAATCACAGCTGATCTCGTATTTAATGAGACAAAGAAAGAAAAGATAAATGTAGTCCAAATGAAAGTGTATGCATATTAAAACATTACATCTCTGTGTGGCTTCAAGCTGATTGACATGAATCACCAGGTTCCACCACTGTATCCCAGAATGCTTTGCTTCAGTCTCATGTTTGATTTGACATCATGCTAATCAATCAGCTCGTTAACACCCATCAATAAATCAATACACTGCATTCATTAAGTCATGTTTTTCCTGCAGACACTCATCCACTGCCCCATGAAAGCAGACTGTCATGTGACCTCCGGGTGACCTCTGCCTCAATTTGACGACGCTGATGAACTTTCTGTTACCGATTGATTCTCATCGACACTAAAACACAGAATCTGTTCATTATGTTTCCTTATTGCCTTAAAAATGACTGAAGTTGAATAATTCATTTTGAGATAAGCTCACTAAGTAACTCAAGATATTAAGATGAATGAACACAGACAACATGTCCAATTATTATGAATCCAATACTAACCTTCGTCGTGGTTCACAAATGAAAAGAAACTGTACCAAATATACGAGTCTCTGGAGGGTTTGAACTCTCAAATAATGCATGCTGGGAAGTCTGCTAGTATACTGATCGCATTTCTTTAAAAACTTAATTTAATGAGTTGAGGGAACTTCATTCAGTCAAAAGACTTTAAGTCAAAACTCGTAAGTTCTGAAGAGGTCTGAAAGTAAAAACTAGACATTTACAGTAAGGTGACTTAACTGGAAATGAATGGAACTATATTTACATCAGGTTTGTACATCTGCTCCTTTTGCACTTTGAGCTCTGACACAAACAGCCAGAACTTGTTTCCACTTTAGGGAATGTCGAATATAATCCTATGAGTTCTCTTGTGTTGACATTAAGGCAGTTTGTTTCAGGGTCAGAGGCTATGGATCTCCCTTCATCAATATTTAATCAGAGGTATTGTCGTCTGAGCAAACAAACGTTTCAGTAATGAAACGTCAGCATGTCTGGTTGTCTAACGCGTCACATTATCAAATAAACTGTCTGAATAGATTCAGTCTGGAGTCCAGTCTGTTTCTGTGACAATGGATGACACCAAACAACATGCCAAAATATTCTCATTTTAAAATAGTGCTTTTTTCATCATAATAAAAGTTTTTTAAAATATAAAAACATCACTTACTGACTCTTTCTTCCACACACAGACAAGCGTCACAGATTCTTTTTAAATATAAAAACATGTTTGACCGTCACTTTTTTCACACAGAGAAGATATATAAATGTTTTTTTCTTTTTACAGCGTTCTGCTACACAACTATCAGACTTAAAAAAAAACATCTGAATCTTTTTCAGTGGTCAGATAGAAAAATAACAAGTATAAAGACGACAGAAAGCTACACCTGTACGGCCACCGCCTCCCTGCGCTCTGATTAGACAGCAAGAGAATACCTGCACAAGTGTGTGTATGTGTGTGCGTGAGTGTATGTATGTTACAGTGTGAGTGTGTATTACGCATGTTGTGGGGACATAAATCTGTCTACACAGTAACATTGTGGGGACTCACCTTGCTTTTGGGGACACAACAAACATCCCCATAATGTAAATCATTTCGTGTTAGGCTGAGGACTTGATTGAAGGGTTAGTCTCCAGGAAATGAATGTAAGTCAAAGTAATGTCCTCTGAAGTGATGCAAACTGTGTGTGCGTGTGTTGATTGTTGCTGTTGGCTAAAAACTTGAATTTCTTTGACAGTGTCTCAACATCTGGTTCGAGACCCAGGAGGACACTTCATGTGTCGGTGTGACACTTATAAAACTTTTCTTAAGATTTGTTTGATTATTGGTTAAACATTTTTAATAAAAGTTACATATTAAAACATTTGCATCTCTTCTGATGCCATAAGATAATCTGTCACTTATTCAGACTAAATGATTAACGTATTTATTGACAGTTTAACTTTCAATAATCAAATCAGTTTGACTCTGGAGAATTGTAAAGAATTGTACTAGAAAGAATATTTTTTACTTTAACGTGAACAAGGTGTCAGTGTGGTGGGTGTGGCCTGATGGCTGCATCGTCATTGTTGGTGTTGTAGTGTATTTCAGATGGCGGTGTCCCAGAACACCGTGGTGGTCTGTCCGGTGGCAGAGGGCGGGGCAGAATATGGCGGCGGCTGCTTCCTTTTCCAGCTCGGCAGGATGGGCATACTGTCCTGTTTACACAGATTCTTCTCAGGACGCTGACGAGCTTTAATCTCTCGGCACAAAATTCTTTTCTTTTCGATCATCTCCATCATGGTGGCGTCTCCGCACAGCCACGGCATCTGGAAACGTAAAAGAGCTCAACGTCAACGTGTCCACAACCTGTCACTAGTAAACACTCACTATGTCATCACTCACACTGCTGTAGGTAAATTTAAGACAATTATTCCATTTACGGCATTTAATTCAATGACATGTCTCAATATAACAGATGACTCCTATAGTAACTTTAGTCCCTCACAAACTGATCATCTTGTTGATAGTGCTTCAGGCTCACTGCGAATGACACTCGACTCTATTGCCCCACTAAACAAGACAATAAAACAGAGGTAAAGATGGAAGAGCGAAAACTTGAAAGGAAATGGCGTTCCACCAAACTGGAAGAATCACGCTTAGCCTGGCTAGATAGTCTTAAAATCTATAGGAAGGCTCTCTGTAATGCCAGAGCAGCTACTACTCCTCATTAATAGAGGAAAATAAGAACAACCCCAGGTTTCTGTTCAGCACTGTAGCCAGGCTGACAGACAGTCACAGCTCTGTTGAGCCATGTATTCCTATAGATCTCAGACGTAATGACTCCATGAGCTTCTTTGATCAAATTCTAACTATTAGAGACAAAATTCAGCGCCTCCTGCCCTCAGTTGGTACTGACTAGTCTTCAAACACAGGGATCTTAGAAACCTGTAAAACCTGATATACATTTAGACTGCTTTTCTTCCATCAACCTTAATCAACTAACTTCAGTGATTTCTTCACCTAAGCCATCAACGTGTCTGTTGGACCCTATCCCAACTAGGCTGCTTAAAGAGGTTCTGCCCTTGGTTGGCACTTCTTTGCTGGATATGATCAATGTGTCCTTATTGAGGGGCTATGTGC
>JAVQJD010102790.1:0-18200 GCA_036023655.1 Nannoperca australis | reverse complement strand
CTCTCTCTCTCTCTCTCTCTCTCTCTCTCTCTCTCTCTCTCTCTCTCTCTCTCTCTTTCTCTCTCTTTCTCTCTGGCCAGTGATCCCCCCCACTGACAATTTCACAAGCGCACCTTCATCAATTTCACACCTCCAATGCCCTCCTATGCCAGTGTGGAAGGCGGGAGGAGGAGCAGGTGAATTGATGGGCGAGTGCTGACAAAGCGAGCTTGAATTCGAAGTCGGGGAGTGACAAAGTTTTCCGAGTGTAGGACAGATAGGACACGGAGGCTCATCAATATGTGTTGTCACCAAAGCCCACAAAATAAACAATTGCATGACGTCAAAACAAGTGTTCCATTTCAAATATGTCCAGGAGTATCCGTGAAAATCACTGTGTCATGATGTTGACCACACTGCCACAATGTACAGTGCAAGTGTTTGCCTCTCAGCTTACCGTTTGCTGCCCTCTGTAGTTTGCATCTTTCTCATTTATTCCTCCAAAGATAGGTCATGCAACAAATGCTATAAATCCAATAACACAATAAAAGGTGTGATGGAAAAAAACCATCCAGAAGGTAAACATTCTCCGTGTTCGCTTCCTCCCTTCAGTCTTGGGAAATTAGGCCATTCTATCATCAGCCAACTGGTGCATTTATGAGCTGCTAAAGTAATTGGCGATTGCGGCGAGATCTCAGCTGAGGCAAAGGTAGCACATTCACTTCAACAGAGCCTTAAGCTAAACGCTGCAATGAAATAACAGAGAAGATGGAGGAGGCGGCGAGTGGAGAGAAAGAGAGTAGCAAGGTGCCTCATTCACTGGCTCAGGGGTTTATGGGATTGCTCCCAGCTGTCACTCTGTGTAGTGAATCCGCACCACCGTAATATCTTAATTGTTTCAAATTAAATGCTCGTAAAATGGCAAAGGAAATGAGTTTTTCTCTCTGGCTAATCCAAAGCAGCCCCTTGACTTACATCTGGGCCCGCTTTAAGTGAGGGGAGGTTTAAAAGGTGGAATGGCTCCCACATGAGATGGCTATGGATAGGCTGGTGCTGAATTAGTTTTTATAGGTTGTGAACTACGAGCCTATCACTCTGCATACATAGATCACATGTCTCAGAGCATACCTCTCTCTCTTTTTCTCGTTTCTTTGTCTCACTATCTTTTTCCCTATCCCTACATCTTCATCTGCTGCCCCCCTCCCTTTCATTCTTTCTTTACACGTGCGCACAAGTGTTGTGTGTACATATGTATGTTTATGTGGTGGATGTGTGTGCGCGCAGAGGCTTATCATAATAAACAGTCTAAATCTCCTGTGGGGATTCACACATTTAGTCTCCCCACATCTCCCTCTGGCACTTCTGAGACTGAGCTCATTCCACCACACACATTCAAATCACTCAACCAGCTAAAGCATCCTGAATGACATCAGCCTTGCTGTCACACACACACTCACACATATACATACATGCACACACGCATGTTGGCATACATGCAAACGCAGACACATATAATGCCTTTCCCACCTCAGTCACCAAGAAAATCGGTGAATATACGGCTATTTACTCACAGCGGATACTATGCATGGAATTTATACACTAAACACTTGCCTTCTGTGTGAACACAGTATGACAGCTTCTTATGGCTTTTCTGAACACAATTCTTAGTCTGAAAGGATATCAGAATTTCCCATTAGCCCCTGTTAACTTGACAGCTTCCCTTCCATTCTTGTACAAATACCAGCTTGAAATGAAGCTCCTAACAGGCAAATCCAGCAGACAATTATGTGTCATTACATCTGCAAAGTGGTTTTGGGTGGGGTGGGGGTGGGGGGGCGTAGGTGGCGGTGACGATAGGGGCAGTGAAGTAGATTATCATAAAATGAAACACCAACTGAGAAGGCCTGACACCTCTCCACCTGGAAGCAGAGACTGATTGAAAGAAGAAAAGGGAAGAGAAAAGCCTAAGTGTCATTATTGCCTCACAATCCAGGGAGTAGCTTTCATTCTACTCAGCAGATGGTGATACATGAGTGCCATGGCAAAAGTTAAACTGACAAGTGCTTGAAAAGTTTCTGACACTGCTGCCATCAATACTGCCATCTGCAGTTAGTAACATCTACAGGAAAGTAGTGTGCCTACATTTGGGAAGAGTATTAAAGTGGTGTCTTTGTGAACTTTGTCTCTCAATGAGGTCTAGAAACTGCAAGTTGTAATAATAATAATAGTAATGTATCTAGTACTAAAACAAAGCTAATAGGAGGTTGATACAGGAAGCCAAAAACGTGACTTCTGGTTGCTAGATAGGTAACTGTAACTGTTTGCTAACACGTTCGCAACTACAACTTTGTGTGACACAGAGTTTGAATTTGAGTTTTAGCATCATGCATTCGATGTCCCAGTCTGACCTTGGTAATGTTTTTGACCAGATCAGCCAAGCTAATCACAGGGAGAGGAAAAAAAAGGCCTGAATATCAAAGATATGAGAGGACGATTGTGGCATGAAATTGACCTTTTTCACAGCAGATATATTGGGGAAAGCACTGGTGTTACTAATAACATTAATGATAGCTCCATTCTATTCAAGTGGCCAGGTAAGACATGGTAGTGTGACAGTGAGCTAGCATGAACAATACCAGGACCCTGAAACTGAAGCACTTAAATGGAATTCAGCCATCATGATGCTTATTATTTACCTGTGCTTTTCCTACTGTGACTTGAAAAAAGGCATATTAAAATTATCATTAGTAAAAAGAACATATTGTGGGTAGAAATTAGTGGCCAGATTGAGAATTTGAGAAATATAAGCTAATGTTTAGCATTTTTTAAATCTTGAGGTTTGACAAATTATCATGTTGCCCAACTATGATGATGGCATTGTGTTTCTAGATGCGGTAGGTACAGAATCTGTACATCTGCATTTATATGTATGACCAAACTCTACATTAAGGTCCATGTTCCACTTCTTACCATATACTTTGCTCGCCCGTGTGCTGCATTGTTTGTAATGTACTGCAGAGTATTGATGCTTCACAATCTATCTCTCCCCTCTAATCTCCACTCCTGGTTCTTTCATTTCCATCTCTCGCCGCTCCTCCCCTACCCTCTCTTCCCAAACTAGCATCCTCTTTCCCTCCTCTCTGCCCTTTCATGTCTCTCTCATCACCTCCACTCCTCCCATTCATTTGGTTCAGTTTAGTTTTTCTTTTTTTTTACCTGCGCACTACACAACTCCCTAATTTGCTGTTAGATACTCTCCCAACCTTCCTCTCACATTTTCAGTTTTTCTCTGTGTCTCTCACTTCACCATTTTTATTACCTTTTCTGTCTTGTCTCTCTGATTATCGTGTTACCACTGCTCTAGCAGCAAATTCTCTCGACCCAATCCCTTTTTCTTATCCTTACATCTTCCCCCTCAACTCATTTATGTCGTAACTTTAATTTCTTTGCACCTTAACTGGCCTTTATTTTTCTTCTTTTTCCCTTCCTCTCCTTTAACTTATTATCCATTAGTTGTCCCTATGTCTTATGTCAGAATATGCTCTATCACTGCCAGTCTCACACTCTGTCTCACTCTCTCCTCTCCTCTCCTCTCCTCTCCTCTCCTCTCCTCTCCTCTCCTCCTCTCTGTCTGCCATGTTTGTGGCCTTTTGCTCTGTGCACATCTAATGGCTGGGGTGTAATCCACTGGCTAATCTGCTGACAGCCTGTGTGACAAGGCATTAGCTTTGTGTCACTGCCTACCATGCTGCCTCTCAGCGTGTGTGTGTGAGTTTGTGTGTGTGTGTGTGTGTGTTTGTCAGAGAGAGAGAGAGTCCTGAGAGAGAGAGAGAGAGAGAGAGATAGAGATAGAGAGAGAGAGTCTATGAATGTTAGTGTGTCCGTATGCGTATGAAATATGTTTGTAAAACTTTGCGTATATGCTAGCATCTGTGATGGGGTGTAAGTAATGGCTTTTGTGTTTGCTGCTCAATGTCAACTGAATGCTCAAGCATAAAATTGATACTGTAGCCTGTCGGTTTTGCATGACCTTTCACCTTTCCATTTTTTCCACTTTTTTTGTCCAGTGGTGCCTTTTTCACACCCCCCCCCCCCCCCCCCCCCCTTTTCTCTACAGGTTTAGTTTTAATAAGATGCCAGGTCAGAGTGCTAGTGGATGCAGCAAGAGGCAGACTGGGCAAGTGCGGCCAAAGTAGCCTTGTCAGGGTGCTGCCCTGTCAGGCGTCCAGCCATGTCAAATAGGGCTCAGTTTGTAACCCAATATTGGATTTTCTATTATTTCCATAATTGCATTTCTCACCAGAAGCTTTTTTTATTACATTTGGCACCAAAGGCTGCTGTTCATCTTCTCGATTATTTTCCATATTGATTAATCTGTTGATTATTTCTTTGATTATCTGAGCAATTGTTTTGCCAATGCGATGTCTGAAAGTTGTGAAAGATTGCTTTGAAAAACACGCTAAGTTTCTCAAAGCCTGCAGCGATATTGTAGTTATTGAGTTTTTCCCAAACTCAAAAGATATTAAATTGACAACAATATTTAATAGAGAAAAGCAGAAAATCGTCATATCTATTCTAGCAAATACTAAGCGTTATTAAAATCCTGATTTTACGTTACTAAAATAGTTGTTGACTGACTAATCATTCAAGCCCTAGTTCCTGGCTTCAATGTAGTGGTTGAGTGTGTTTTTGCACGTGTGGGCATGTAACTCCGTGCATGTCCTGTGGCTTTGCATATGCTCCACAAAATATCTGCTCCTTCATCTGAATTGCCTGCTCCACTTCATCTTCAAAACTCACCTTGCACCTGCCCACATTTCTTTCTTTTTGGCGTCTGTCCCTTTTCTTTAGTGGTCCCCTCCCCTGTCTCCGCCTGAGTGATCCTGTTATCACAGCTGACCCCTCACTAGATCTGTTGACAGCCGCGAAGGCCGCCGAACACATTGGGCTCCCCGTTTGACGTGTGTGTGTGGGGGATTGCCTGATCCCCTGACGCTGATAAACTGGCTGAGGCTGTGGGGATTCAAGATGGTCCCGTTGGGAATGGGGTAGCGTGAGGTGTGTGTGTGTGTGTGTGGGGGGTGTGTGTGTGTGTGTGTGTGTGTGTGTGTGTGTGTGGGGGGGGGGGGGGTGTTATATTTGACTTTAATTCTAATTCTAATAACTGGGCTTTTCAGAAGGGATAAGGGAAAGGAGAATGGGACCTTGGTTTGGGACGGAATTAGGCCCTGATGGAGCTGGGGATAAGGTTGTTCGGCATTGATTTGATCACAGAGTTTCCTTGAAAGCTTTTGAGTAGCATGTTTGATCAAATCTACACTGCACTTTGAACATACTATACAGCTTGGGTGAAATACAACAATAATAACGAAAAAGAAAACTGTAATACCTTAGAAGCCCCTAAAGAGAATTTATCATTCACCTACTACACCCCGTACAGCTACAGCTATAGAGCAGCTCATAGATTCATTGCCTTGCACAAGTCTTCTTTGAACTCATGTCAACAACAGGCATGCATAGCGTAACCTAGCTTTGCGAGCTGCTCATAATTTATATTATATTAGTTGTATTGGCACGATGCTACCGATGCCTTCTGCACTGAACATTTTCCAGCTAATGAATCATTATCCCAGGGGAACTGTGATTCATTTCATTCATGATCATTTCTGGGTATTCCTTGATCCATCCTTCCAAACTCCCCTTTTTTGACTGCTGCCGCACGGGGGATACTTCTGCCATTCAACAATTATCATTGATTCATGCGCCATAAAAGCAGAGCAGAGTGAGACCGACTCTTATGAAACGTGGCTTGCCAATATACTGTCAGAGGCGGAGGTTTGATGGCTCACTCGTCCGTGGCCTCCGCATCATGTTGTCTTCACCAGCTGTTGTTTGACAGAAAGGGATTCTTCCCGCAGCGTGCAAAGACACAGCTATCAACTTAAGAGGCTTGACAGCAACACACTATGGGGCCATTTTTCTACTGTATTATAATAGGTATTAGTGGTGAAGCATCTGCAAATGGGGTAAAACAAAACAACAGCAACAAGTTATACAGAAAAACAGAATGAAACGCTGGTGGTCCATAAAATAAGAATAACTTTTCTTTACCATTATTGTTGTGCTGCTATACGTATGTTTGTAAAATACCCCACAAACATTTTCCAGCATTTTATAGTGGTTTTATGTCATAATATTGAGTGATTGCAGTGGAACCAAGACCTAGAAAAGTGCACCAACCAATACAGTCCTGGGAAGCAGTGAAAGAAACTGCCTTTTATTGATCTGTCCTAATTACAGGAGTCAATGAAATTTATGGCTTTCAGTCTTGCCAGAAGCCACTTATATGGCATACTGAGTTAAGCAATCACTTTTAATGGCAAGTGATCAAATGATATACTGTTCTGCCAAACAAAAACCGTACAGAACAAACGTGGAGGGGTATAAAATCCAGTCTGGAATCACATGGCCAAACAAGGCTGTCAGAGATGAGCAGTTGTTGTTTTTATACTCTGTCTGAACAACAATAGATAGCGAATCATGAAATAAAGCACTACCTGCTATTTTGTGTGGCTTCCCAAAAGTCAACCCAGTGTTGTTAATATGAAAATAACGGCAATGCTTTCAAGATCTTATTATTATTATTATTATTATTATTATTATTATTTTACCAATTTCCCATTTTATACATGTATTCAGTCAATGTTAACCATGCCAGCTAAATGTGCTACTACATTCTCTGCCATCATCTCTACAAATCAGCCTAGTTAAGACAGAGCAATTTTTGAAGTCAAAACCTATGTAGACAGTACAATTCAATGTACACTACAATGCACACTGCTGAGCTGTTTGATGCTGATTGTGAGAGCAGGGCCAAGCACCCAACACTTAGTAGATCATCGTAATTAAAACATAAATTGGATGTATTGAGTTCCATGCAGTCGCCACTGCAGGCTCCAGGAAAGCATTGATTCATGCATGCACTTGGAAACAATTGCTCTGATTTGTACAGAGTAAAATATAGAAGCCTTGTAAATAAAATCAATAGCAAACAAGCTGCATAGGCTCTTCAAATAGCAGACAGTGAATTACAGTCAGACAAATAATGTTAGAGGTATGAGCGAGCATGGGTTCATGGGACAAATGCAGTCTTTACTGTGAATGCAGAATAAGACACAGCACATTTAAGGTATGTGCCTGAGGAGAAATCCCTTAAGAATACTGAATTATTGGATGACTGTGGATTGATTTTGGTGGCCCAGTGAGGTATTTGAAAGTATTTTAGGAAAAACAAGACGCTGGTTGCAAAAAGGTATGTCAGGTCAGTCATTTTTCCCTAAGATTGTCTAATATGAGTCGCACTTTTCAAGCTTAAAATGCCAGCCAACCCAACCCACATGCTATCAACAATGCCAGAACAAAGTGCTTTGTGCTGTGTTTCAGAGTTAAGAATCAACCACACCTGCTGTCAACTAACACAAAAGAGGCAAACATGACCCATAATTTGTCATTTGTTCACAAATCTGCGGAGTTTATTAGAGACCACAGTAACCCCATAAAAAGACTGGCATTTTGTCTGCCAGTTCTTCAATAAATTATTGAATTTAAAATGTCCTTGTGACTTTTAAATGCTCCCACCAGAAACATGTTTTTTTTTGCTGGCAATGAATAGAGTTAGGCAGCATAGAGCTTTATCTCAGTCAGACATATTTGTTAGTTGGAAAGCAGTCCTTATTTACCCCTAATACACAGAAAATTAGTCTTACTTAAGATAGCAGAGAACAAGAAAGCTTTGTGCAACTAGTGGACTTTGATGTGTATCTGAAGTCTGAATAAGCCATAGTCAAAGTCTGTCTTCTAATGAGTCGTAATGGAAAGGATAAAGGTCTAGACTAATAACATCACCCTGTTGCAATCTTTGTTACATGGCATTTATGTTTATTCTGAACAATAACAAATATTCTGATAAACATTCACAGAATGAAGTTACAATAAACACAGATAGTATAATATACTTTGCGCCTCCAACTCCTACAGTGCAAGGCCTGTAAGAGTACCCATTTAGAAAATTACATACCTAGCTTGTCAAAAGTACGTTTTCTAATAGGTTTATATTGAACAATTTTGGGCTCGACTGTTTCTAAACCAATCACTCCAGCGAGCTCATCTTAAGACAGAAGTGACACATTCTGTGGGGTCTGCTCAGGAGGTTAGTTGAGGAATAATCCAGAGATTTTGAAATGTGGTTATTATGATTTTACTTCAAGCTCAAGGTTCACTTCCAAACAAAATGCAGATTGTTTTTTTCTTTTCTTTTCTTTGTTAAAGCTAAAATAGCGTGATGAAAGAACAGACGTACAAGAGTTGCTATATGCAGAGGTGCCATGTGCTGTAGCTGAAGGAATTTTCCCTAAAAATGGCTCTGGGCACACACCTGAACCCTGTGCTCCATATTTATAAATGTACATCTTGAAATGAGTTGTGGATTTAAAGAAACAATGCTGCACTAACTACACAAATTATAGTTATGTTTGAAGGGGATTTTGTGCCAGAGAATTTGATACAAATATGAATAATAATTTACTTTAATTTGCGCCTCTGAAATCCCTGATTTTGGGGAATGTTTCTAAGACTCATCATCATGCTGTGGGCAGTGCCCTTCACTACTAGTAGCCTCACATGGGGAAAAGAGAGGGGTCGGGAGAGAATGTATGAAAGTGACAGAGGGAGGACAGCGAGAGGAGCAGATACAGATGAGCGCAGGCATGAAGGCAGCTATGGCAGGGAACGAGGCTCCAGAGAAAGAGTGGGCTGGATGTACAGGGAAAATTGGATAGGGAAACAACAGAGGGAGGGGAGAGGCAGTCAAGAGGAGATAGCAAGGGTAGAGTGGCAGGGAAGTGAGAGAGGAAGAGAGGAGGGAGATGAAGGAGAGGGGGAAAATTGGAGATCTTTTCCTCCTAGCCGTATACCGTATCCTCAAAGCGGCTTTCATCCGCCCTCACATATGAAGCCTTGGTTCAGAAACCCCTCTGCAAAATCTACACATGCACACACACACAAACACTCATCATGCTAAAAAGCGTCCTTTGACAGTAATCACCATTCTACCTTTTGGCATCAGACAAAACCTTTTTTTTAATGCTTTTTTGTTGCTACAGGGAACTGCTTAAAAAGGACTATAAAAAGACCAAAAAGGTTTCCTCTAATTAAAGCCAAAATGAGCCTCACGAGCCAGCTGAATGCTGAAACCTTTCTGGCTTTAGAGACAAAGCCAAAATTGATGATTTGTTTTTCCTTTTGTTCTACGGGAAATCAAAGGGGCACTCACACAGGTATCTTAGTACAGACAGATAGAAAAGACAAACATGAGCATGTAAGCGCAAACTTACACCCTGATAAAATATCTTTCTTGCATTACCATGATATTGTATTAAAGAGGGTCAAATTAAATTTCACTAGATTACATTAAGTATGCACAAGCACACAGTAACGCCTGAGAAAAAATACACACTTACATACACACAGCCTGAATAAATGCTAGGAGCAGAGAGGAGACAAAGGAATTAAAACAGGGCTGACTAACAGAGTATGACATGTCCAAGGCCTATCACTAATTATGCCCTCACTGCTACAAACTGTTCGCTAACTATGATCCACTCATACAGGAGACAGGGGAAAAGGCTGCAGCAATTACTGCTGAAATCACCCCATAAGTGAAATGTATCTTAGTCATAAGAACGTGTCAGGGACATGGGAAGAGTCCTTTATTAGTAAAGATACCTACATTTAGTATGTTATAAAAGTCTTCTATGATAATTCTTTAGTTTGAGAAACTTTAAGATTAGAACTGTAACGGATGGCATTATTTTTAGAGTGCAGTTCATGCCTTGTGAAGAAAGATTGAAACAGACTTCAAGGATAGAATTAAATAAACTTGAATTGGCAATCCATTACTTTCTGACAGGGATTTTCCAAACACGAGTTAGTTCATGTTGCAAGAACACTGTGTGTCACTAATTTAACATTTTAATACAGAAGAAAGATGTAAATGATCACATCTTACTAGGAAAGCTTGCATGTTAATCAGCTAAAGGAAATCGATTTAATGTAAACATCTATTAAGCACTACGTAAACTGAAAGGGTTCTCAAGCTTGCGTTTCCTTGTTTGGACTGGAGACTGTGATTGGGTTCAGATGAGTTCAGTTTTTTCTGGACCTAGTACTTGTTTGCCGGTGATTCATAGTCATGTTGTGTTAAACTGGGAAGTTCACCAGTGGCTATTAAAAGTACTAAATGTCTAAAAATAGTTGTTATTCATTTGTGGCATGTGGGTGATGATCTACGGTGTGATTTAAGCTCGTAAGATGCATGTATTTCTATTTCAGGATCATCTGTGCTGCAATCTTAAACTTACTTTAAAGATTTGTATGTTAGTGACATTAAGTGGTGGCAAGACGCAACTTTAGGAATTAGAAACCAGTCTCAAAGGGTGGCTAACTACATTGTACACTAATACAACCAGACAACAGAGGTAAAAGGCCAAGATCACATGCTCATCTTTTACCACAAAGTGTTGTCTTTTAGGTGTGTTTTGTTTTTGAAGTCCCTTTTTACACAACGTACCTTCAACATCACTGGGTGGTTTTATTCAGTTACATATACTGAAGGTCTCCTGTATGGATAAAATAAATCTGTGTCGAAATGTGCCCACATAGCATGATGGTTCTAGACCGATCAGCCAATACTTGGACAAGACGTGGCAACTGGCTCAGAAGACTAGGTAATGCAGGATGGTGCATATAATGTATTCAGTGGAAGCTCTCTGTTAATCTTGTCTTTTACACGGATGAATAACAGTTTCCTTGTTTCAAAGACGGACCAATTTCCCCGAAATATGCTCTCTTTTAATCAAATCTTCAGCTCCAAAATGCTTTCCGAGATCAACGGAATGTAATTCATCATCCTCTGAGTCACTTGTGATTGGCTCACATTCACTTCCTAAAACCATCATAAATTTCCCACCTATTGACCAAGCCCAGCCCTCAGTTGGGTGAAACAGAGCCAATGAATAGCATCTCAATTAAGAAATATGGGGTACTCTTCTCTAATGCAGCCCCAGTTCGTGATATACTCAGCAAACAAACAACCCTTGCATACAATACACACAAACACACTGAAAACACCCACATAGATTTATGTTGTTATCGAATGACCCACATGCCCACTTAGATTTGTGGCACTCCTCTAGTCTTCCCACAATGCACTGTTGCATGGGTAGACGAGATGATGGGCGAGGCTGAGATGTTGCGGCATGCCATTTATCTCTGTCAGACGTGGTTGAACACAAGTTCTTATTGGCTGGGCAGGATTCGTGATTGCTAAAGCGGCACCCCAGTCTCTGAGACCATGCTAATTAAACAGTGGGGAGAAAAGAGCAAGAGGCCGTCATTCTCTACCCTCTGAAGCTCCATTCTGCTGCAGCCAGCATTAACACTGTCCTGAGACCGAGCAAAAAAGGAAACGCCATGACCCATCTTTGTTCTTTACTGTACAACAATCATTGCGTCAGATTTGATTGAAAAGGCTTACCTTTCAGCACTCAAGCAACCTCCCCAACAGTTCAAGAGCTGCAGGACAGCAAAAAAAAACATGTTAGTTTACAATGTATTCATACGTCATAAAACCTGTTATGATAAGAGGTTGATGTACTTTGTGGGAAAGAGTTCAAGAGGCATGGGTGACGATTTTTGTTGTTGGGAAATCATTTTAATCACAGATACAACAATGCAGTGATCTGCTGCCCTGAGCTGAGCACAAATTCAGTGCTGCCATTGCTTTTTATTGTGTAAAGGGCAAACATTTATTACCCACTGATTACATTTGGCAGGCATATGTGTCTGACACTTAAGCCCTTGTAATTTTCCACCCTATTACAAAAAACCCTTCTTCACCACTGATATTCAATCACTGCTTGAATGTGGTATATCTCCCATGGATTTCATTGGGGAACAAAAAAGGAGTTGCTAGAACAAAGGGGAAATGGGAGTTGGGGGACGGAGTGCACTGAGCAGCTTTTTAGTTTAGTTATAATTAAAATGTGGGCCACACTCAAAAGGTCAGAGATTGACCAAAAAAAAGAAAGTGAAAAAAAGAACGTCAATGCTGATTATGTGTATTAGGCGCTCAAGGTCTTGTAGATTAATACCAAGTTCACTTTCAAAAGGGGAATCGAGAGAGATGGGACATAGAATTAGTTGTGTGACTGATAAACAGCATATCTCTGCTCTGTTCCTTTCCCCCCTCTTTTTTTCCCAGCTGGGAGATAAAATTCAGTCTTGGCAATGGTTGCCAGCACAATTGATTCTGGCAGAAGAATATGACTGCAGAGTATGAGGGCTAAGTATCTGAATAGCTGCTGTCAAAATGCTGAAGGGGAATTTATTCCTAGTTTATATGCAAGCTATATCGTGGAGTTATTGAGACTAAATGCCTACAGTTTGATGTACAGTATGCTGTCATTTCACTGCCATATAATCATGGAGCTGTTCTAGGAACAGGCTTTCGGTTGCTGCGCCTGGATTCAGTGAATGCAATGAAAGCAAATCCTTTACATTTCAAAATGTTAAATAGTCTTTGAACTGTTGTTGTAATTACCATGAACTTAATATTGGTCTACATGTCAACTTGTTATGCGTGGAAACGGACATTTTGGAAATCTGATATATTTTATCTTAAAAAAAATTGAATTAATCTTCTCCCTGCAAGATGAAGCCCAGCATCAATTACATCTTGCATTAGAGGAACGTGATGCAAGCATAATTTCAGAGAAAGAGAGAGAGCAGAACACATGGAAAGTTAGGGAAGAGGAAATTGGTAGACCCATTGTGCTGATCCATCCCTCCACCAAAAAAAGTTTCCTGACTGGTAGGGAATACAGAAAATGATGAATAGGTTCACTCCAGCAATCAGCAGGCAATAAGAGAGCCAACTGTCAGAGGTCCTACCGCCCTTTGTAGATATATGGCTAATAATTGGCCATGAATGTAGCCACTCCAGTACTATCAGAACCTCACAGGGCTAGTTGGTTGGAGATACAAAGAAGATTGGTTTTTTTTTATGCTCAATACTGTGAGCGTATGTGGGGATGCAGAAAACAAATTCCAATTGAAAATTCTTGAGCCTGTAACAAACTGAGAATATCTCTAGACAATAAGGTTCCTTCCCTAAAATAAAGTCACATTTAATGGTGCCCAAGCCTGTATTCACTTCATAGTATGAAAAATGTTAAGATGGCAGGCATTACTGCTTGTCATTATACAGTACGCTGTAAGATAGTATGCTTAATGATACTAATTGGGTAGTTTATTCAAATAATTTGCTGCTCAGTGTACACTTAGTGCATTTCAATCTTAAACACTCCACAGAGGACTCCACAGAGTCTAATCATTTAACAAGCTCGGTGTCTATTCGGCTGCAGCAGTTTGACAACACCTTGGCAGGTTCTAGATTATGCCTTAAATATCCCCAAATAATGAACAATGTTTAATAACTGGGAAATAGACATGATGACCTTCTTAAAACACCATCTGCTGTACAGCACAACCACAGCAAGGCAAGATTAGACAGTGAAGCTGAAAGAGTTGCATTATGACACCCACAGTGTTCCACTGCACTGTAAATGGCACAACGCAAAATCTCCACTTTGTTTAATATGAAATACTATTGTTCGTTCACAATGACTTCATTCAAAAGCCAGTGGAAACATGTATTAGCTATTGTAATTAATAGAATGGTAAGATTTGATGGGCACAAAGGCTACTATAAGTCTTTATAAAAAAGGAGAATGAGAGCAGTGTGCCTGTGACAGGCGATCCAATAGCAAGGAAAGTGATATTATCCAGCTGTATGTAAACATAGTCTGGGAATATCAAACCTGATGAACAGTGATGATGTGCTCCCTTCTTAAATAACCCTGGCGCTGACAGGCCTTAGCGCTCCATTTACTCCAACACTAATGTCACCCCCCTCGCCCTTCACATTACCAATGCTTCTCCCCCCACCCAATTCCCTGTTCACCACTTTTTAACTACCCACAGTTTATATACTTTTTTCATGATTCCAGACATTTCTGTTTCTGTACACCTTGGTGTCAGGGTCACTGTCCTCCCTGCTCCATCCCCCCTCCCCCATCGTCCTTCCCACCCTGATCTTTTTTTCCCCTTTCTAAATTCTCTGTCCATTGCCCTCCTGACAGCCACCCATCAACCTGGGTGCAATTTAAAAAGCCCTTCAACAGCTGCCATTCCACAGGGCTGGCTATCAGTCCAGCTGCCAAAGCCCAGACAGGGACTCTGCTTCAGCAAGCAACTTTGAACGTCAGGTTGGTTCCCCCAATTCCAAATAGACTGAAGGTGAAAGACTCTATTTCTCAAAGATTGGTTCAGCTGAAGACAGGGTGACTGAGGTGGAGTTTCAAGGCAGCATTTCTACTTCCTTGCTGACATGTTACAACCGACATCTGGCATGCAGTTTTGTGGTCTGGAGACAAATAGTTTGACTTCTTATGGCTTATGACATGATTTAATAACAGCAATTTGAAGCAATCTGTTAAATTATATTTGTAAAGGTTATGATGCTCTGGGAAAAAAGGAAATGCTCTTGGGAGAATACTGTAAGGGATGAATGTGTGTCGTTCTGCAGAGATTTATCACTTGCTTCTGTGTCTGTGTTAGAACCAAAGCAGTGTGCGTGCCTGGCTGGCTGCATGTGAACATTGCATACATTGCTTGTCTTAATGCGCATGTTGCTTGAAACAATCAAGTGAAAACAGCTCAGGCTTGAGGCTGGGCAGCCTGCTGCTGTGCACTTCTCTCCACCATATGTCTTTGTCAGAAATATTTGCTGTGCACCGAATGAGGGATGAAATCAATCCAAGTGCTATTTTCCCAGTTGCTCTTTCTTGAAGGCAGCAAAATTGTACTGATACTTGCCAGATTGGCCCACATTGTCAAATGTAACAACTGGCCACCAGTGACATTCGCAGACAGACCATCTGGTCTCCAGCGTCCTATAGTCATTTAGGGAAAGAATGGAATGGCTGAAGCCTCTCTCCTGTCTCAATTAGCAACTGGGAGAGATGGATGTGAGAAATGCTCTGGTGTTATGGACCAATCAAAGACGTGTGCTATGTGCCAGTTGGAAAGTGTGTTGAGGTGGTCCATAGGCACTAGTGGACTAAAATCTTTCACTAACAATGACTGAACAGATGTACTTGCCGGCTTTCATATTCTGTAGTTTCACCCACTCAGCTGGACTTCTGGTACACTATCTACACTGCCTGAAGACAAAATCAACAGCACAGCAAGGTTGTGTCGAGGCACTCGATAACATAAAATATGGTCTACAAATAAACTGTTAGAGTTTTTTTTTTTCATATCCGCTCTACATTTGAATAATGGTCTAATGCAAATGTCTTCCAAGTAGCTGCTGCAGATGCTGAGGTCTATTTAGCAAAAGGCCATTTTAGCTGAAATGTGTAAGTGCTGCATGTAGCTGTAGGAGTGAAGCTATTTTCATCTACTGCTTCTGGACCGGCAACGGCTATTGTGTTGGGGACTCTTGCTGTCCGCCAAAGCTTTTAGTCCATTGTGTAGCAGCATCAATTTTGCCCATAGCCACAAGACTACGTGAACAGAAGCTCCAGTTGGCTGGGTCACACTGCGTTGTACCTGGGGATGTAGGCATGTTTTGCATGGACTGGGGAGGGTAACTGTTGGGTCCATTAACATCAGAGGGGCCTGCAGCTTCTAGGCTGAAAAATTGCCCTAAGCAGTCTGGCATTATGGGGAGGCATCTTCCCTGATCCCATTCAGCAAAGAAAGTTAATGGAGTTGAAGTGGGTCGTCTAGAGTTAAATTGAATCTGCTGCCAATGGAAAGGCTTTGATGTAGCAAAGATTAAGCAATTGTTGTAATTTTCTGTGCAAACCCAGAGTACCATCAGCCTCAGAGAGCAACCCTTTTAAAATGTTCTTAGTCCATCAGTGGTTACTTTACTCTGTTGGTAAAAACATGCAGTGAAATTCAGCAGTAACTGTTCAGCATGTTTTAAATGTAGAGTTTTCTTTTTAAACATGAACCAAGGCTTTCTCATTTAGGCATGTCAATATGTGTCTAAACAGCTCAAACCAAGGTTCAGATTGCTAATGATTAGAAAAATATTTTATTTGGTGAGTGAGGCCGTCACCCAGAAAATTACACTGAAAAGCAAGAGGGAGGAAAATAAGGACACAAGATTTTATCGTTGAATTGAATTTGAGGTTCTTAACAGGACCATATTTAAACTGAAACCTCTTTGTATTTGAAGCATGTGAGTCATTGTCCCTTTTTTGTTTTGAGCAATACTGTAGTAAATATCCCTATTTTCTTTCCCTTTTAACACTTCCTTTGCTCACCTACCTCATTTCATTTCCTCTCCTTTCCTCACCACTGATTAGCTCTTATTTTCACCCTTGCCACCCCTTATTAAGTTCACCTGATCATTCCTTATTTAAAGATTGCCCTCCCTTTCACTCATTCTTTGACCTTCCCATGGGGCGGCAGCTCTGATTAAGAAGCCCGTGTGTGTCTTTTCCTTTCCATGTCTGTTCATGATGCAATCATTTTGAGTTTTGGAGCAAAACAAATCTTTGTTCAAAGGACTGAGAAAGCCCGACTTCATCTTCATTCCCATTCCTATGCATTCTGAACGGATGCCAATTTGATGATAGTCAACCTTTTTTCTGAAGCTCCTAATTTACAGATATTTGAGTATAAATAAAGTCACGTGTGTCCAATGTTTTCCCTTCCTTTTATCTCTAAAGCTCTAACAGCTTCTCTTTAGCCAACAAGTGTAGAAGTCATGGATCTCTGGTGGGATATATGAGTTAATGGTAGAAGTGTCCTTCCCATGCCCTTCTGTAATAGCCAAGCCTCATTAGAGAGAGGGTTAAGAGAGGGCCCACTCATCCATATGTAATCAATAATTACCTTGCACTTTTGTCAAGGCACATACAGAAAGAGTGAGCTTACATCACAGCACTACAGACAAAATGAATGATGAAGAAAAAGGTCTAAATGTATCTCTTTTACCATCAAGTCTCCTTTTATTCCTGCTTTTTGCTAAGAACATTTAAAGTAGCTGAAGTTGAAATGTAAAAATGTTCAGGTTTTTTTCAAATGAAAGAGGCTGTGGGTTATGCATCAGCCTTGGTTGCATGGGCAGCAGTTTCTGCACTGTGAGGGACACATTCTTTTTCTGTAAACCCCCTGCCACTCCCATCCTAACTCCCTCAAATCACAACCCCCAATCTATTTTCTGCCTGGCTAGTCTTATGAAACTGCATATATTCTGTCAGATTACTCCCACCATATTCCCATACTATTTAGTTCTCGGCTGTTTGAGGAGCAGATTTGGAAATGAGATCCAAAACAACACAGAATGTGTGAGCTAATCAGAGACAGGCTGAACCTCTGAGATTAAACGAGAGACCTTTTGTGCTTAAAAAATTTAATTTATGGTTTTCTAAACCTGTGATGTGGTAAATATATTTTGGATTATGTGATAAGTTCTCAGTGGCACATTATTACATCTGTATCATGTTATAATGATGTACATTTTTTTCAAATTCTAACACATCTTAAAGTTGTGTAGTAGGATTGTACAACCCCGGAGGATAAATGGATGCCTTTTAAGTAGATATGTATTAAATCTCACAATACATCATCATTTCGAAAAGCAAGCAATCGGTCTCAGGGTAAACACTGAGCAAATTAAAATGACCTTTAGTTTAATCTTTTGCTTGAATAGGCCAGTAGGTTGGTATGAACCATTAAAATTATCTGACTGAGATCAAATATTTTCTGTCACTATCTTGTAAAAGAAAAACAATTGTCCAAAAAGTGCATGGACCATAACCAATAGCAAAAAAAAATGATGGTGAAAATTTCATTTGCTGGGAAATTACCTTAATGTCTCTATTCATTCTGAACATGGGCTGATGTTGTGCATACAAATGGCTGCATGAGAGACAAGAGCTAATACAATGCACATGAAGAGAATGGTGTATCAGTTCAATAAATCAGAACTAACGGGGTAAATCTGTTTTTATGTGCAACATAAACGAAATCACCTTGAATCAGCCCACCACTACGTTTGACCCATGTTAATGTTTTACGTG